>PVLD010003084.1:0-150154 GCA_004027595.1 Dinomys branickii
GACCATATCACCTTGTCTATAGATTAGTTGTGATTGTACTATTTTCTATGATAATGGGTGTCTGTTTGTCAATATGTTTTTGTACTTTTATGTTTCTAAAATAAAAAAAAAAAAAAAAAAAAAAAAAAAAAAAAAAAAAAAAAAAAAAAAAAAAAAAAAAAAAAAAAAAAAAAAAAAAAAAAAAAAAAAAAAAAAAAAGTGAAGGACACATTTAAATCTCTTCAGACTAAGCCAGATTGAGAGAGTTAGCCAGGAAATTTACGCTATAGGAATCACTACCAGCAGAAGGAAGATAACAAATTGGTGACAGATATAGCCAAGAGAAAGAAGAGTCCACGAACAGCAATTGTTCAGTTAAATATGAAATTCTTTGCTTTTTCAACTTCAATAGTCTTTAAAAGATAATTGAATGTTTAGAAATAATTACTTTTTTGATTTATAGCATGTAGAAGTAAAATACGTGATAAAAATAGGTGAGTGGGAACACGAAATAGACTTGTGCTGTTGCATGGGTCTTATATGTGAAAATAGTGTAATTAGAAGATAGACAATGAATTGTTCAACACACTTTTTAGACATCTTAAAATAAACATTGAAAATTAAACAAGTACAGCTGATTTATTGTCCTGTATTAGTTCTAGGTAATCTCCCAAAACCTCAGGTGTTCACAGGTGGGACTTTTGGAAGATGATTAGATTTTGGGGATGCTGTACACGGCTTACTGTTAGCAGGTGGGGCCTGGTAGTAGGCGAGTCACTGGCAGTAGTATACCTCCCTTCCTGCCTCCTTACTTCTCCCTGTGTTTCCTGGTTGCCATAAGGTAAACAGCTTTACTCTGCACAGATCCTTCCACCATGGCTTCCTGTCTTAGAGCCAGACAACTCTAGATGGAATCCCCAAAGGCCATGAGCCAAAATAAACTTCAGATTCTTGAAGCTGTGTGTGGTGGGCATTGTGTATCTGCAATGAGGAAATGACTAACACATAAGCTGAGAATTGAAATTAAACAAAAAAGAGGAATGGACTTACTTGACCCCAAAAAGACAGAAAAGGAGATAAAAACAACAAAGAACTCACAGGACAAATAAAATGGTGGATTTATATCCCACAATGTCAATGACTATATTGAGCATAAATGGTCCAAGTATTCCAATTTAAATGTAGAAATTTTGATGTTTGAGAACAGAAAAAATATAAGATCCAACTATAAGAGTTTTATAAAGAATGCATTTTAAACATAAAGATATGAATGTTAAGAAAGAGATAAATTGAAGGCACGCAAACTCAGAAAATAGTGGATAAGGGAATACATCTCGATTAATTTTATAAAGATGGAATCATTCTTATCTGAAATAAGTTATAAGAAGAAACTGGATTAATCTTGCTCATGAACATAATAGTAAACTTCCTTGCTCAATCTATTCAACCAATAATTTATAAAAATTAACTCAATATTATGAAAGGATTTAATGTAATCCCAATCATAATCATAAACATAGCAGGCTACCATTGAGGGAATTGACAAGCTAATTCTAAAATTTTATGGAAAAAAACAGTCAAAAAGATATTGAGAAAGAAAATGTTGGAAAATATCGTACTGATTTCAAGATTTATTGCGACACTGTCAAGACAGTATGCTATTGGTGTGAATCAGAACCTACACTGAAATGGAACATTTTAAAGACTTCAGAGTAGACTCACATGTATATAGTCAATTTTAACAAAGATCCAATACAACTTAATTGAAAAGGATAGTCTTTTGCTTTTGTTTTGAAGGTGCTGGCACAACTAGATATTCATATGTGAGAAAATGAACTTCAACCTGTTTATCCTATTAGAAAACATAGGAGAAAATTATTATGAAAGATCAGCAAGTTTTCCTCCACAATCACCTTAGAATAATGGCCCTCTATGGGTGTTCACGTACTAATCCCTTAAATCTGTGAATATGACAGGTTAACTGGCAAAGAAGAATTAAATGAATAGATGGGATTTAGTGTATTAGTAAGCTAACCTACAAAAAGGAGGTTTTCATGAGTTATCTGAGGGACCCCAAAATAATTTCAGAGGCCCTGAATAATGGAAGGGGAAGAAGAGAGAACCAAAGAGTCAGAGGTGTGAGAACTCAGCCTGATGTTGCTGACTTTGAATAGACAGCGAGCCATGAGCCAAGGAATTCTAGGGGGCCTCTAGAAGCTGAAAACAATTGAAAACCAAGGAAATATATTCTGCCTAGATCTTCCCAAAGGAAATACACCTTGCTGACATGGCGACCTACATTCAGTGACATACTTGTAGGGTTTCTAATCTACAGAAGGGTAAGATAATTTGTATTACTTTAAACCAACCAATTTTTGGTAATTGTCATACCTGCAACAGAAAACTAGTATGTTACTGCTAAGAGTAAAGTATCAGGCACATTTTTACATAAACATAGCCATGTTCTGCATTGCAGTACTCCTATTCCCAGCTGAGCCACAGCTAGTTGACATGGAGGACAGCTCATATAAATAACCCACGTGTGTATACTTTAACAAGTTGCTGATTAACTCACTATCAGATGTTCATAAATTAGGTTAACCAGATTTTCTTTTTTCCTTGAACCTTTGAGCTTTGAAAGTCAGAGTTCATTAGAAAGAGAAGAAAAAAAGTGAAAAGATCAAGAAGTAATCAGTTACAGGGAAAGTAGTTCAGTCATTCTAATCATAGGAGTATCAGGGCCCTAGAGTTACCATAAATGGATACCCACTTCTGAGCAATTACTAGACTGTCAAGTCACCAGAATTCTGTAGTATCATGAAAGTCTGAAGCTCTTCTAATCTTAGTGACACCTGGACAAATGATCAAGATTATGGTTGTGCCCAGAGGTAGCCTTATGAAATTCCCTCTGGGACTAAGGCTAACCTGAGTGAATATAGCTAGTTTTCGCAAGCATTAGAAGCTAAGTAATGCTGGAGCCTAGAATTTCAAAGGTTTTGAATGGTCAGTGCCTCCCCAAGGGTTGTTTAGAACCCTGCTCTTTTGTTTTTCTATTTTAGTTACTTTTATAGGTTCATATATTCCTCATTAAGAGACCAAAGTTAGGTGACCACTGTGTGATAGGTCAGGCAGTTCTATCCTGTAAGATCATCCAGGAATCTAGGTTTCTTCTACCTTGTTGCATCACTGTCCCTTGATGTGTTTTCTGTCTCTGCTTGTTTTAAGGTGGGTTAGCAGCACTACTGCAGCCTTCCATCCTGAAGAAATGGGGAAAGAGACCAGTAGGTTTTAAGCATTTCTTTTTAAATAAGTTGTACATATCATTTGTCCTGACATTCCATTGGTGACAACTTAGTTAGTGGCAATACTGAGGTAGGCTGGAAAATAGATTCTTTGCTTTGTAGTCAAGTGGCCTTCTAAATAAATGAAAGACAGAGTTTTATTCTTAAAAGAAGAAAGGGGAAAGAATATTGAGAAGTAATTATCAGTCTCTTCCATAGTTTCTAATGTTCATGTGGAAATATGACTACTACATGCTAGGTCCCTGTTGTGACAGGGATGCAATCTCTGCCTTTGTTTAGCTTACGTTGCATTTAAGAAGACCAACAAATTATAGTTTGACGTGATTATATGACATTGTTATAATAGAGAAAGTGCATGGTGCTATGTGAGTATACAGAAGATGCAGAAAAGGTGTTCAGTTCACACTCATGACATGGGGGATTTCTTGCTCTAATTCTTCCTGCAGGTTGAGTATGAAACTAGGCAGAAGATAATCAAGGAAGATTTTTGAGGTAAATAGAAGTGCAGTTCCTGAGATAAGAGAAAGAATATTGCAATAAAGAAACTAAAGAAGGTCAGTGATTCTCTTACATCATCTGGCATATCCTAAGTGAATCATTCATAATTTTAGTAAAAAAAATTTAATGCCTATTCTGTGCTAGGTTCCACTTGGACATAACAAACCGAAATCAGAGTGAGAAGACCTTGTTTGTAACCAATGCCTGCCATTTTGTGGAGTGTGTAAATTTGGGTGAATTGCTTCACTGGGCTTTTCAGTTATTTAAAAAGACCACACTATCTCTAATTTTTCTCCAAAGTAAAGTACCCAATGATGAATAATTTTACAGCTTTTTAATTCTCATCACAGACTCTCACTGCATACTGAACTGCTAGCAGATTACATACACAGATGCAAAATCTCACAGTCCACGTAATCATGAATGATTACACTGGTAGATGGTTAAAATGTGTAAATTATATACAACTATAAGATTAGCTTTAGAACTGTTAGAAATAAATTTCCATTCTTAATAAACCACCCAGTCTAAGGTATCAGGTTGTAGAAGCACCAACTGACTAAAGCAGCTGATAATCCTATTCATGAGGCTCCACCCTCAAGACCTAATTACCTCTTTTTAACTTTGCCTCTAAATACCATCATAATGGGATTAGTGTTTTGATATATGAATTTGGGCATGAAGAACACAAACATTCAGTCCTTTGCATCCCTGTTTTGAGCAGATTATTTCCTTATTACCCTTCAACTTTAATTCATTGTCATTTCTGCTAAATCCATCCCTAGTCCATACATGGAAGGTGGAGGGCTTGGGCACTTTCACTCTCCTTCCCTTGGATGGAGCCCTCTTCACAGACTTCTCCTAGTCTCTCAGACCATTAAGCCTTCAAATGAAACATCAATCTCTTTCCTCAACTTTCTCACCTAGTTCTAATGGTGGATGCCTGGGGTGAGCAAAGTGAGCAAAGATGAGAAACTGGCCTCAGTTCTGGATGGCACACTGGAAGAAGATAGCAATGTTCTTGATCATTACTGGAGGAGAGAGAAGTTTGGGAGGAGCTTTGACATTGGAATAAACTCAAGATGAATAGCCGCAGTAACTCTTTATAAGTAGTTTCAAATAACTGAAGAACTTTCTTCTGGAAGAAGAATTCGATTTAGGTAGCTCCAGAAGACAAATTTATATGCATTAGATTAAAGTTAACATGGTGCGAGATTTCTGGAGATTAGCAACATGATTGACATATAAAAACAAAACACAAACTACATGAGAGACAGAATAAAACAGTGGGAAATGGGGCCCATTTTAATTACCACCTTTTTAGACAGAGCTAACTTAGAATACTATGTTCAAAAACTCAGCGTTTGCCTTGAGATTTAAACACTTGTTCTAAATAATGAAGGCAAACCAGAGTAGAAGCACATTGACATAAAATGCCCTGGGTACAATTTTTTTGAAATGCAAATTCTGGAGCTGTTATGGTTTCTACCTAGATATCCCCTCAAAGACTCAGCGCTCATAGATGGGGCTTTTGAAAGGTGATTGAATCATGGGGGCGCTGTAGAGAAATGTGCTGTTAGTAGGTGGCATCTGATGAGAGGCAGCTCACTTTGGGCATGATCTGGAAGGGCATTTCTACCTCCCTGCCTCCTTCCTTCACTCTCTGCTTGGTGACTCCCAAGACCTGAATGGGTTTCCTCCACCCATCACCTCCATCATATTGCTGACTGTGGGCCAAACACCTTTGTCTTTAATTTTTTGATATCAGGCACTGAGTCTCAGCAACAAGAAACTGACTAAGCAAGAGTCTTGATTATTTTTCTACATCTAATCCTGAGAACCTCTACAGTTAATATCCCTTACCTTGGCAGAGTCAGTGGGAAGTTCACAACCTTGTATACAACCTTGCAAACTAGCTCAAGGTAGCTGGTTCTGACTTGCTCAAAAATGAAAACAATATATTAAAGCTTTCTGTTCCTCTTGAAACAGACAGCAATTCATGACCTTACTGTCAACTACAGAAGAGAAATGCCAATCCTTAGCAATATGGCGGCTTGAGTCTCAGT
Source organism: Dinomys branickii (assembly GCA_004027595.1). Lineage (NCBI taxonomy): Eukaryota > Metazoa > Chordata > Mammalia > Rodentia > Dinomyidae > Dinomys > Dinomys branickii. The sequence goes on from PVLD010003084.1 coordinate 5,846, forward strand.
TTTCCTTTTTGTAAAATATTTTCCTAGCAGATGATACTTTTTACAAAAATAAGGTGAGTAGAGCTTTGCAAAAATGAGGAAACATGTAACCTTCAAATGCTATAAATGGAAATACATTTGAACTAGGAAAGGTGTCATGTTTTACATTTAGGTGGTCTCCCAAAGCTTCTTGTACTTGTGGGTTGTGCCTTAGGAAGGTGATTGGATTATGGTGGCTTATAGAGGACTTGCTGTGAGGAGGTGGGATCTAGTCGGAAGAGGTGAGTCACTGAAGGTATAGCCTGCAGCTCTCTCTTCCCACCCTCCCTTGTTCTCTCTCTGTCTTTTCCTCTGCCTGCCCTGCCATGGACTGTTTCTCCTCTGCAATGCCCCTCTGCCATGCCCACCTGCCTTGGAACCAGCCAACTATGGACTGAAACGTCCACAAACTATGAGTTAAATAAACCTTTCCTCCTTTAAATTACAGGTGTCAGGTATTGTGTCTCAGCGAAAAGAAAGCAACTGAGGCAAGGGGAGTGTGTATTTGAGGTTTTATTTTAAAGCAAGTTACAATTAGCATATTGTGTACCTTGGGCAACATAAATTTTATCAGTGAGAGTCTGTAAATACATTCCTGTTTCTCAAACATGGGCATCTGGGCTGAGTAGAATTGCACAGAATGCTTAGAAATTGCACAGAATGTAAAATTCAGGGCCTCACCCAAGATCTACTGAAGAGGAAATCTTATAAGTAGAACCCAGGAGCCTGCACTTTCACTAAGCAGCCCAAGTAAAAGTTTGAGAAGAGGCTTAAGATGACCAGTGACTGGCCCTGGGCTGAGGGGATTCCCAGAATGCCAGGCCTTCCAGTTTCAAAGCTGTGACAGTCCCAATAGGCTGCATAAGAACCCAGCTCTAGTGGGTCATAGCACTTCTCAAAGGCACCAGCAGCTCCTCTGCTCCAGGCGCACATTCACAGCTAGGTGAGAATGAGCTTCCCTGGACTCACACTGTTCAGCAGAAGATGAGGTGGCTTTTGTGTCCCTGACATTAGCAGAAACTCTAAAGTCACCACTTCCCACTCGGCGGTCCCTTTGCATGCCAGGGTCTTCAGGCTTGGGGGAATGACAGGAAAGCTTCATCAGCCACTCCCAGCCATCTGGGCAGGGAGTGTGTGAGACCAGCACACGTGAGTCAGCGCTGCTGCCTTGGGAGTAAAACGCCTGGAGGGATTCGACCTCCGCCTATTTCTAGAGAGGCATTTAACGAAGACTGACCTAATTCAAGCAAAAATAGGTCTTGATTAATGTATGACTCACCTGCTTATTTTTCTAATTAAAAGAGCCCTTTTCCCAGGCTAAGCAACTCGACTGCAATGCTTGGTAAAGGTTGGGTTGTATTTACCTTTCTTTTTTTCCTTCTTCCTCTTCCTCTCCTATACTTCCTTTAACTCTCCCTTTCTTGAGAAAATTCATGCTGCTGGCCAGTAAGCTGCTTGAAAACTTTCATTACTTCCTCCATTTCCTAGAGCGATTGCAGCTTCCTGCATTACTGCCCAAGTTCAAGTCAACACCTCCCAGTTGAGATTAGAGCAGCAGGTGCTTCTGCCCCACAGAACACAGCAGAGTCCACCAGGGCCACACTGTAAGCTGCCTTGTTGTCTGCCCTGTGCTGCAAACACTTACTAGCTCACCCATTTCCCTTAGTACATGCTGAGGGAGTATTATCAGTCCCCCATGAAACATTCAGTGCTATACAAGAGGACTTATTTTGAATTGGTCCTGAAAAGTAAGAAACTATTTAAAACTTCACCAGAACTGCTCACATTTACTATTTACTCTTTGCTTCTTTCTATGGAGACTTGTCCCTCAGTTTTTACTATAGGCCTCAGAGTTAGAAAAAAATAGTGAAAAAGGAAAAGCAGTTACTAAATAGATAGTGAATAGGAAAGTTGATCTGATAGGTCTGGGGCAGAAATATAGTAAAACAAAGACTCCTGGACACAGGTACGTGCTACCACAAGTGGGGCTTCAAGTAGAATTGCTTCACTGTTTTTTTTTTTTTTTTTTCCGGTACTGGAGATCGAACTCAGGACCTTGCGCTTGCCATGCAAGCACTTACGCCACTGAGCTATACCCCCAGCCCCCTTGCTTCACTGTTTGTACCTCAGCAGCTACTCTCCTGAGACACATATGAGGTATATTTTACTTCATACTTCAGATATACTCATGAAAAATTTTGAGGAATCAATGTATTATAAACATGATCTTGTTTTTAAACACAGAAAGGGAACTCTAATGTGTTTTAATGAAGAAGTCAATACCTTCATGATGTAAATCAAGTTTCCATAATTTATCTTGACCACTGGTTATGATTCTTCCATAGGCTCTTATGAGAAAATGAGGCTCTGGTCTGATTTCTTTATGTCCTGAGTTCACTGTATGAGAAATATCCTGAAGAAGCTGAATATGTGAGTGATGGAACTGTACAGGGCATTAAAGTACATGTGAAAGTTACCCTAGAGAGGGTCCATTGGATTTCGAGCCCCAGAGAGCCGGGAGGAAACACTAGACCGCTTGCATGCTAAGCAGCATCTCCGGTTCTGCTCAAGTCCCCAGGCCTTCCCCTGGTGGCTATAGGCACATGCACGTGCACTTGCTCTCAAGTAACTACCGAACAGCGCTGCGGACGGTTGTGAAGCGGTCTACCCAGATACCCTTCCTCACCTCCAGAAGCTGTAACGCCGCTTTGCATGGTGGAGGAGACTGCAGGTGAGGCTGAGGGTTTGGAAGCGGAGAGGCTGCCCTGGAAGCTCTTTTGTGATGTAATCATAGCATTCCACATGTGAGGGATGAAGGAGGAGCCAGATGAGCAGGAGGTAGGGCGCTGGGATGGAGGGTGAAGTGATCAAGGTAAGGGAAGTGACGACAAGCCGGGGGAGATAACGAAGGTGGAAAAACAAACGAACCCTCCCAGACGCCGGGGCTGCAGACTGCTAACACATTGAGTTTCGCACAGGGAAGCTGAATTTGGACTTCTAACCTCTACAGCTTTAAAAGCGTAAGTTTGTGATCTTTTATGCCCTGGATTGTGCAGTTTATTACAGGAGCAGTAAGAAACAAACACACTCTCTCAACTCACTGGCTTGCTGGAAATCAGCGATTCACATATGTGTGGGACACACCAAGCAATTCCCAAATCCTAAATGCTTCCTCAAGTCTGCTCCTTTCCATCCTGTGGTCACCTCCCTAATCCTGGCCACCTCTTACCTTCTCTTCAGGTTGCTCCCTCTTTGAATTCCTTTCTCTTCTTTCAGCCAGAGTGCTTTATTTTTCTAATAAGCCTATATCATTCCTCTGTGACAGATTACCCATGGATGCTCATTGCCCCTAAGATAAAGCCTGGGGATAAACAGAGCAGTTTGTTCTCCCGAAGCACTTACAGGGTTCTGCAGCATGGTCTCAGAGGGTGACTGGGCTGAGCAGGAGTGGGGCTGAGGGTCATAAGTGGTCCCTGTGCTCCACCGTGATGTGCTCTGCACAAGCAGGGTCCCTGCAGTGGCCTGGTACAACTTCAGGACTGATGCCGTGTACCTGCTTTGATGTTCCTTGGCACTTCTCCAGGTTAAGCTACACCGAGAACTGCCTCGGTTCATGTTCATAACCTGAACCTGGAGGAGACAGGTCTCCAGAGGGTCATGGCTATTATTGGAGTTAGCCGTGTATCTTCTCATGCAGAATTTAGAGGCCAGAAGCTCACTTGTATCTGTGTCCTGGAGAAGTGTTATCTTCCTGGCTATTCTGACTTTCTTGTTCTTCGTTGTCTTTTTTGTTGTTGTTGAGATAGGGTTTCATTATGCACTTTCAGGCTGGCTTTGAGCTCACTTTGTAGTCCAGGCTGGCTTAGAACTCACAGCAATCCTCCTGTCTCAGCCTCCTGAGTGCTGGGATTACAGGCATGCACCACCATGCCCGGCTCTGACTTGATTCTTTACCCTTTTAAGTAAGCCTGACCTGATTTATCCCTATTTGTGTCTAGTACTCAGTGTTAGTCATGTGCCGCTGGAGTGACGGTAAAGGCTAGCCTCTGAACTTGGTTTATAAGCTTTCCCTGAGCTCTCCAGCCTTAACCCCTAAAAGCTCTGCTTGTGAACCAGAGCAAGATACTTTCCCCTGAACTTCTTGGTCCCCTCCCCCCATTTTTATTGCCAGCTAACTCCTGTCATTCTTTAGATCTTGTCTCAAGTAGTCATTCCACCAGCAAGCTGTTTCTGACACCCCAAGACACTGTTAGGGGTTTCCACCATACTATAAAAGTTCCCCACCCTAATAAAGATACTACGAAGTGCTTTGGTTTTTTTTTTTTTTTTTTATCTGTAGCTTCTCTTAGACTCTGGGCAAGGAATGGCTACTACTTTATCTGGCTGTTTCATTACTGAAACTTTAGTGCTTGGCACCAGAGTAAGTAGTGAATAAATGTGATTTAATAAAATGAGTAGATAGACTCATAATCAGAAAGTACGTTTCACTGAATACCTCCTATATGATGGGCACCATGCTAGGTGTTGTGTGTATGTGTGTTCTCTAATCCTAAATACAGCTATGTAGGACTAATTTTTTATCCTAATACAGTGGAGAAAATAATGAACTGCAGGCTAATAACACACCTGCCATCACTATGAAAAGCATAGCTGGAATTTGTACTCAGGGCTACTTATGGTAATACAGTGTATCAGTATATCTGCTAGCTGCATTTGTGAGGTGACCTTTCACCTCCTTGTCCCCCTCCTAGCCAGTCACAGTGTGATCTCGTCCATGTCAAGACACCTATCTGATCTAAGGACAGAGGAAGTGATATTTCCAAAATCCCAAGAAATCAGTCTGGATTTTCTCCTCTGTTTTCAGGCCTGAATGGTTGGATCTGTCACAACTCTTCCTTTGATGCGAGTTAACTCTGCTTTATGCCAGGCATTTTCCTAGTATCTCCTAGAAATACTGGGGAGAGGTTACAGCCTCGGGTGGCTGAGATTTTTGTCTTGAAGTCCCATAGCTTCCATGACATTCATAAAAATGTCTCTGGACATGTTGGTAGAAGGTCCTCCTTGAGTGTCTTGTGGTCTTGTTTTCTTCTTTGGATGGTTGTCTTAGGTTTGCAGTGGCCATCTCAAGAGAAGACCTTCTTGACCTCTGGAAAACTTATCTGGGAATTTTCTAATCTCAAAACCCTCACATGTGCAACAGACTGGGCCAGAATGGATACGTAAGTTCCTTTCTGATCGAACATTCTGAGTTCTATGCTTCTAAGTTTTATGTTATAGGATTATTTAAATCAGCAAGTGAAGGCTCCAGCTATTTTTTTTCCCATGTACTTAAATGGTTTTGCATGTAGAAATGGGACAGAATTAAGGAGCTCCTCTTCTCAGCAGTTGGCTTCAGACTCACATTGTTTCATCTCATGGCATCTGAATGGTTCCCTGGGAATCTCCTGTAAAGGTTGTCACAATTCATATATGCCCAGAGCAGATGCCTTATAGTCATTCTTATTGACTACCTAGAGATGGTCTATAAAAAGGATTTTGTCCTTTTATTAGTGGGGGAAAATCAGGTCAGTGACTCTGAATTATTGTTTGTTTACATGTACTATGAACTTATGAGTTGTTTGATACTTAAAATTGCCTTGAAGATTGCTGTTTATATGCTTACAGTATTTTTAATGTTACCATTAATATTATTGCTACTTTTTACAATTACTACTTCCCACTGATGTTTCTGCCATTCTGTTATTAAATGAATATGGAAATTAGAAGTAAAGAATAAGCAAATTAAGGGCTTGTTTCTGGGATAAGAGTGGAGGCATTATTTAAAAATAGTTATATAATTAGCTTGCTTATGAAAGCTATTTTATTCCACTTTTGAAGAAACGTTTTTGAGGATCAAATTTCCTCTGTGTTTTCTTAATAGAAGAACACCCATTCAGAACCCTTTTCTTCTAGAAAGTGGCCTGACAGGTTCAGTTTCTCAAATCTGGTGGGCTTGGGGAAAGCACTTTGTTGGTGGTGATGACGACAGCAGTGGTGATACCTTCCATTTGTTAACTGTATATGAGACAGGTACTGGCTGTTAGCTTTATACGCAATCGTTTCTTCGTCCTCCTTAACACCCCCTTGAAGTGGTCGCTATTAATGTTCTCATTTGAAACATGCAGAAAGTGAGTCAGGTGACTTGCTCAAGGGCACACAGTAAGTGAATGACAGTGTAGTACACTAAAGCACCTACACTCACAGCCTGTGCTATTCTTTTTCTTGCCTTTGTTGCTTCTTATGTTTAAGGTATTGTAGAGTCATGGGCACCTGTGATTAGTCCCAGCATTTTGTTGTTGAATATTTAAGAAACTGAAATGCTGATCCTTAGTTTGGAATATTTCCCAGATTATTAGTAAAAGATCTTCATATACAAATAAAGACAATATTGTAATATTCAAGGCAAAATATAAGGTTTAAATATGTATTATGTAAAAATAAAGTTACTGTATTGATACAATATCCCTCACTATATTGCAGTTCACTTATTGTGGCTTGACTGTATTGCCATTTTATATATATATATATAATTCTGTATCACAGAGTTTTGGCAATACATGGGATTCTGCTGTATATAGGTATTTATATAATATTTGTTTTTAATTGTTTGCCTAAAATTTTTTTAAAAATATAAAACATGTTAATTCAAACATGTTAAAAGAATATTAAATTGAAATAAAATACATTATGTATTTCATCAGTGGATGAATACCATACTGTACAAAATGGAAATGCAGTAAGCCACTACCGCTTGTGCAAGTTTGCCAACATGCGATTGTACACGGTACACTATCGACTGATGGAATGGAAGGCGACCAACCACAGCACTGTGCTCCGTGTCCTGGGCGCTGATTGGCTCACTGAGTGTAGCATCAGTCTGTTTGCTCGCCCACACTGTGCCTGTATGTTCAGCATCTCTCCTTGTCCAATTCACATCGAGTACCCATATAGAATTTTACATATTGTTAAAATTACGTAGGTTTAAGAGTGTAGGAAGTGTTTAAGAGTATATGAAGTGTTTATAGGAATGTGGGAAAAGTTAGTAAGAGTGGCAAAGGTTTATAGGAGTGTGAGAAGAGTTTGTAAAGCCTTAAAATATATATAAATAATAAAATAAATACAATGCCACTACTTCACAGGTTTTCGCCCATCACAGGGGCCTCTGGAAGGTAACTCCCATGATAGGTGAGGGATCACTGTACTCAGGTTACAATGCACACTCTGGAGGGAGATTCAGGTTGCTTAGTTTTCTTTATATGTGTTTCTTAGTTTTGTTAGCCTACAAAAGGATATGAACATGAATTGTAGATTAGAAGGAAACCAGAATAAAGAAGTCATAAATCCACATAAATTCCTTATAATCTCACCTTTGCCCAAGAAGCCAATGCATCATCCCATAGAGCTATGAAGTTCTAGTCACCAGATTCTAACTTTCCAACTCCAATGGTGATGGAAGCCATGAGAAAGAAATTATGCTTAAAAATAATGCAAAATCTAAATGTTGGATAGATTTCCAATCCAGCCTTTAAGGACCTAGATCTCCCTGATAGATGGCCACATACCACATCTTTTAACGGAGTTGACCATAAAATTTATCTAATAAAATTCTCTGACTTAGCATTTAAGATTTTTTGATCAAACTACAGAAACTTACCCTGCAGTGCTGGTTCCTAGATGATTGAAAAAAAGAATTACTAAGATTTAAATAGTAAACCTAACAGGCTTAAATGAAGGCATTTCCTTATGGAAGACATTTCCTCATGGAGAATAAAACAGTTATTTTCAGAGTGAAGAATAACATGGGCCTCAAGACCCAGGGCTCTCTTTTTTCTCTTCATTGAGGAAGCTGTTGAAGTAAAATGAGGAGTGATATGGGCTAAAGGCAAAAATGGACAGTATCTCCTCAGACTCCGGGGGAGACAGCTTCTTCCTGAACCTGTCAGCTAAGCTGATGTGCTGTAATACTCCCTGACTTTCAGAAAGGTGCCTAGTTATGGTTTTTAAAAATTTATTATTATTATTTTAGTTTTGAAGTCCTGTAGTTCCATAAGTATATTCTCTCATTTTACTTGGTCACATTCCTCAAGAATAATGTCTTGATCATAAAATCTATTCAACTTTTTCAGGAAACCTGTTTATGAGTCCATTTCCTTATTTCAGACAGGATCTCACTTTATTGTTGAGGCTAGCCTTGAACTTGTCTTCCTGCTTCAGCTTTTCAAGTGCTGTGATCACAGTTGTATACCACTGCACCTGGTTTCTTTTTCTCTTTCTTCTTCCTTCCTTCCTTCCTTCCTTCCTTCCTTTTTTCTTTTTCTTTCCTTTCTTTCTTTCTTTCTTTTTTTCTCTTTCTTTTCTTTCTTCCTTTCCTTCCTTCTTTCTTCTTTCTTTCTTTCTTTCTTTCTTTCTTTCTTTCTTTCTTTCTTTCTTTCTTTCTTTCTTTTTCTTCATTCTTTCTTTTTTCCAAGGTAGAGGTAATTTCCAACAAAAAGGAAATCTTTTAAACCCAGGATGTCCTTGAAACTTTGAGAGCATTGGAATTTCTCACAACCAACTGGGCTGAGCGAACCTCAACTGATTGCAACTGCAGAGCCTGCTGCTCCACTTACCTTGAGTTGCTGGCTGGGCTTTGTTCTCATGGTACCCATTTTTTAGTAGAATTGAGTACACAAGTCAAGTGAGGGGAATTAGGCCAATTAATTCTTTACAACGTTTTATTTATGCTTTTCTTTGACCCCCCCCAAAAACATTAAAGTTGTTCATCTTTCTCCTCTCTGTAGTGGTTTTCCTTTTGGATCCAACAGAGCATTTATATTACAGGACATCCATCTGATCGACATGAAGTGCTGAACTCTGGCTTTAGGGGTGATGCACCGATACTCAGGTGGGCAGCACTGGCTGCCATCCAACCATTGGTACTGCAGGCATCTCAGGCTGGCACACCAGTGCATCAGCCCATAAGCATATGCCTCCTAGGGCTCAACTTGAAAAATGTCTTCAAATGCAGGTGGAAGCATTTGTACAGCTTGAGGCAGAGCACCTACAGGACAGAGGTTATGAACTGAACACCTTGTATACCTCCTTCCAGTGTTATCCCTCAAGGTTAGTACTGGTGTACTATGCAATTTGAAATGTATTCCTGATAAAGCTTATCCTCTGTCCCATTCACCAGTTCTCCCTCTCATGATGCTTATACCACTCAGAGGGCAAATGTAATCCCTCCATTATTGACTCTATGCTACTGAAGAATCACTGAAATCATGGATTGCCTTTGAGTTGATTCAAAGCAAGAACTTCCTTTCTATCTCTATAGATGTGGAAAATATTTTCAAGAATCTACCAGTCTTCTAAAGACTCAAGTCCACTACCCCAGGTGAGTTTAGTGGAAAGAAGCTCTCTGAATTCAGTGTCTCCTTAGAGATTTTACCCATGATTTAAGTCAAGGGAGGATCCAAGATTATATATCTCTAAGCCTGTCCTCTTCTGGCACTTGCTAATTTCTTACACTTCAGTCTCTTCTTCTTGTACAGTTTGTCTTCCTACCCTGCCCAGTTGTCTTAGCTATAAAGTACCAAACATACCTGGTACATTAAATGCTTCTCCATTTGTTTTTCTGGGTGAGTTCCAAACCTTGGACTCAGTTTGTGTGGACTTGAACTGCCCTAATATCACCAAGACAGAAGTTTCTCTGCAATTACAACACTTAAGGTGACTTTTGTATAAATTTTGGCTTATTCACAAAACCTTAGGATACAAAAACTGACTGAAGTTCAGCCCACAAGCTAAGTATATATTACCATTGGTAGCCATTAAAATTCAGTGCCAACATTTTTACTAAATCCACTTGGATCTGCCTAATGTTAAACAACTCCAAATCAAATGTAACTAAGACCAGAACTACTGCATACTTTCATTGGCAGTTAGATTACATTTTTTAGCCCTCATTTCATATTATCCTTATTTTAGAAAGTTGACTAGTGGCACTTTGAAATTTTGGAACATGTTTTCCCTGCTCATCCCTTATACATATTTTAATATACTTGCTTTAAGTGGTGATTCTTGTGCAGTATAGGTCATTGCCATAAGAAATCAGAATGCTGGGAAGAAAACAATCAACTCCTCAAATAAGCTCAAGTTCAGACATGGAAGATATGACTGATTTAGTATTCTTTTCAGTTTGGGGGTCATAGTGTGGGTAAACTGAAGAGGAAGGGTACAGTAACTGGTACAAATTAAAGTACATGCTTCCAAAACATAGAGAATAATCCATTCTTATCTCTCATAAATTTTCAGAACAAAAAGAGGAAGGAAAGGTTCACTAGGATTTTCAGTGCTGGGTTGGAGAAGATTCCTGGTTGAGGATTTATACTGTTTAGAGTTATCTGACCCACGGCTAAGTTAAGCGTCCACAAAGAGAAGATGATACTGGGAAACTTGCAGTTTGAAAACTCATTTTCCTTCCTGGATTAAAGAAAAACGTCGGAGCTGTTTTTAAATTAAAGAGCTAACAAGAAAAGAAGGGCAAATGGGAAGAATAAAATATGAAATTAAAGGAAATCTTAGATTCAGGGTCCACTAAATATGAAGTTACTTCAAAAATATTAAATTCTTATAGCAATGCCAAGAAATTTACAGGTCCTTTGTGCGATACAAGAAGGTTCTTCTAGATTGATTTCTGGAGAGTAAATGCTTTAACATATGCACTACTAACTTACACTTAACATACCCACAAACTAGCCCAAGTATTAGTATTTCAGTTTTCTTAACAAGGGAAAGAAAATAGATGTAATACCCTTGCTGAAGGCACAAATTAGTACAGAAGGCTGGAATGTAATTTATTATTTTTTACTTTCTATAATTTTTATTTATCAAATTACTATGCCATTTAAAAATTACTTTATTATTGAAATATAAATTTTTTGTTTGTTGGATAAAGATTTCCTGAAAAAAATTCTGTTCTATTATTTCCTTGGCTTTCACTGATGTTTTGGGGCATTTTTCTTTTATAATTAAGCTATATTTTAACTCTCTAGGAAGAAAAGAGAAAGAGATGTGCACAGGGACAGTCAGAGATCTATGTAGTGAGACAGAGAAGGAGGAGGGAATCGGAGGAAAGGACAGAGCTGGTACCGTAACCCCAGAGTCTTGACTCAACTATGACAACATTAAATTGCCAAAAGTTAATCCCTTAAAAAAAACACCTTCAGAAGACTGCAGAGCACAGATTTGTCCTTCTTTGCTGTCCTAAAGCAGGTCTGGTACAAAAAAATCAGGCAATCAAATGAACCAAATCCCCAAGTAACAATAAACATAAATCCCAACACCTCTTTCTACCTGATCTAGTCAACTCTCATATCTCAAGAAAGAATTCGAACCTCAAGAATGTATTTACATAGCATCATGGTTTATTATAAAGCCTCTTTTTTGTATTTAGAAAGTCAAGATATGAATGCTCCTACTTATAGAATGGCAGGATATGGGTGGAAGAGAGGACAAGTATAACAACAGAAGGGCAGTTGAGACCCCAGCCTCATCAGCTATTCCTCAAGATTTTTTTGTGAGCCTCAACCATACCCGAATGGTCTTGCATCTTAGAGAATGCCTCCGAGCTCTCCGGGATATGTTGGGACAATTTGTGAATCTATTCTTTTTGATTTGTTGTGAACTCAATAGCATGTATAAGCCTCCAGAAGCTGAAAATGAAGAAGAAAGAAAGAAAGAAAGAGAAAGAAAGAAAGAAAGGAAAGAAAAAGAAGAAAGAAAGAAAGAAAGAAAGAAAGAAAGAAAGAAAGAAAGAAAGAAAGAAAGAAAGACTCAAGGAAAGGAAAAAATTGCCTAGAAACCAAAGATAGTTTTTTCTTTCCTTAGTTCTTTGTTCCTTTATATAGTACATCTCTGTATTCTTGGTTAGCTGCAGCACATGGCCGCTTACAAAACACCCAAGTGGTCTGTGTCCAGGAATAAATCTTCTCTTTGTGGCCCCAGAGTGAAGAGAGGGCAAGAGTCATTTACTGTTCCTCTGTTTGGGGGCACATCTGGCTGTACTCTAATGGGTGGTTCAGAGTGGAAAAATACAAAACAAAACATAAAAAGCTGCTAATACCAGCAGTGCTTAATAATGTGGGGTCTCCTTTGATCACCTTCATGGAAAAGTTAGATTTTAGCCCGAGTTAAAACAAACATCTCAGAGTGGAGTTATTTAAAGATAAGTTGTCCAAACCTGACCCTGATTCCTTAGAGCTTCTTGTTTGGATTTAATCCATCATGTTCTGATTGGCTATGTACAAGGTACCAAATTAGTCAACTTCTTCCTTTTTTCATATATCATAAAGTCCACTCCTACTATTCCTGGACAGTAATCAATGAATGCTCTGGGATCTAGGAAGGAAAGATGGACAGGCTGAATGAGACAGCTGGTAGGGAAGAGTTCCCTAAGGTCTCCCTTCACCAGGAGTTTTGGAATACACTAGCCTCAAACCTCTGAGGGTCTCAAAACATAACAGGTGAGATACTGATGAACAAAAGTAGCAGCAAAATTTCCTTAACCTTCCATTTCCACAAAATCTCTGCAAGGCAGGAGACTATTTGGTTCTCTTCTGTTCTATGTTCACTTTCTTTACACGCAACCTGTGATAACTAGGCTAAGAAATGAACCTCTCAACCTGTTCCTGGTTTGACACATTGAAGAATACTGTGTCCAAAAATGAGATGGTTGTAATGAAAAAAGTAGAATATTTTTTTAAAAAATCAAAATTATTTTAAAATTTTGTCCCCCTATTCCAGGTGAGACCTAATTTCTCTAGGGAGTTTTTGTAGAAAATGTGGATAGCTCATGCACACCTTAGAGCTTATATTTCAGATCATCTTCTGAAGATCATCTGGTGAGTTCCAGACTGTTTTACTAGAATGCAGCATTTACTACTAGCAGAGAACATGGGAAACGTAGTCAGGCCAGCAAATAAGCTAAGATTGGGTGGATTTAACCATCTGAGGAGTTGGGCTTGTGCTCACATGCAGCAAAAGAAAGGCAGGATAGGAGATTTGAGGACATTCCAGTCATCTAATAGGCTGTAGGGAGAGGTGGGGTGGGTGTGTGCAGAGAAGGGAGACACTGGCTAAGTGGTGGAATATGAGGTCTTCTCTTTGTGGCCTCAGAGGCAAGGGAGGGAAGAATCCAGGACATCTGGAATCAGCTTCCAGACAATATTTTGGTACTCTCAGTACTGTTGGGGAAACGAATGGCATGGAGCCTGGAACTGAAGTAGATTCCTTATCTAGAATAAATGCACAGCCCGCTATTACACAAGTGTCTTCACGGTTCATGTGGAGCTCAGCGGATGCCAGAGGAGCCATTGACCCTGGGTCCCAGGTACCTCGGCCGGCCCCCTCATCCCCTATGTGCTGATATATTCTTCCTGTGTTCCCCACCATCTGTCTAGAGTCTTGGATGAAGAGAGGGTATCTGAACACAAACTAGCCACGACCTCTCCCAATCTTGGCATCTCTCCCTCCAGTGTCTTTTCCTCCCTCCCTCTTACTTTCCTCTCTCTGTCACTCTCCCTTGTTTGGAGGAGATGACTGATGCTGGCAAGGGAGACTGGATATCTGACTGAAGAATCTCCTAGGGGACCTTCAGTGCTCAAGTTTATCATGTGTATGTCACAAGATGCAGTTGTAATTCCTAATGCAAAGAGAAGAATGAATTTTGAAAAAGGCCTCTTTTCAAGGGAAAGAGAAGAGACATAACTTAATACCTACAAAGGAAAGTCCTGGTTGGCTTCAAAGGGGAAAGCTGGTGTTCATGTTTATACCAAGACATTAGTAAACCAAAGATGATTAGGATAAGTTTGTGACATAACAGAAAATTCTTTTATTTTCTTAATAGAAAGGTAAGTGCAAGCTAAGAGAAAAGAAATCCAATTCCTTAATCAAGGGAAGTTGAATAGAAATAGGTTCGTAATTTCATTAACACTAGAAAAACCAGGTGCTTGGGCAGGTGGTCACATCTGCAGCATGTTACAATGCTTTTTTCAGGACTCAAGTGTTTGTGTTCAAGGAGTTCAGATGTGCAAGGAGGTTTCCCGGCATAGTAAATTTGGTATTCAGACTATTGGTTGTAGGCAAATTCCATTTTTGGTAATGGTTCTGCCAGCCCACATTTCTCCTATTGTTGAAAGGGCATGAAATATCACTGCAGTTCACTTTCTCCAAATACCATCCAACAGCCTCACTGGCTCAGCATAGTCACTGTGTTGTGGGCCTTTCCCTAAGGGAAGCTCTGTGTCCAAGGTGGAAGAGAGCAATTCTGTGGACACAAAGCAGGCCATAGCAGCACTTTGGCATGGAATCAGACTGAGCAGAAAAAGCCTTTAAACAATACCATGCTCAGCATTGAGCCTTATGTAATGATCATGCCTGTGAGGATCATTCCTAGCTGACCTTGAGCACGTAAGTAATGTGTGAGAGAGGACAATGAAAATGGAAGAGGGTCTGAGAGAAGGAGATCTGCGTCCGTCACTTTGGCCTCCTGTCCTGGGATTACTTTGGTTTGGGGCTGACCATGGGTCACGAAATTCCATCAACATCTAGAAGAGAAGGCAGGCCACAACAAATGGTTCTCCAGCCACACAACTGAATTAAGCTTTTCAGAGCTGAGGCAGCTGTGCCATATTTCTATTTTAAGAGGGGCTGGAGGGGATGACACAAAAAAGAAAACCAACTTCATAAGAAAAGAGAAGTTCCTTCTAAGAAAAAGGACTGCTCCTACCCAAGAGTTCCAGAGGACTCTGAGCTGGAGGAGGACAAAAGGAGCATCTACCTGCTGAACTCTCAGTGCAGGGGCCTCAGGCCATTCCCCCCACCAAGGAGGTGCTGTTCGGCGGACTGGGGAAGGAGGGTCCTACCTAACACCCCTCTCCAGGGCATCCATTCATGTGGTGGTGCTAGGGAGAGGCTGAGGGTCATCTGCATTGCCACCAGACAGAGATGTGACGTGTTCCACAGAATGGAACCATCTACTGTATAGTGAAGCAGCACTAACGGACCAGGAGAGAGTTGTCTGTTTCTTAGTGCTGCTCTGCTTGGGGACTTAAAAATGACATAGTGGCCTGAGGCTGTCTTCTGCCCAGCTTTTACTCTGGGGAGGGGTGAAACCCAGTCCTGGCACACGGAATGTTCAGGACGAGTGAGCCCCATCAGAGCCTGCTTTGCTAGAAGGAGCAGCCTCGGTTGAGGCTGAGGTATGTTTACTAATCATCTTAAAGCATCCTGACCAACTGATCCTCAACCCTGAACTGGACACCAAGGGTTCTCCATTACAGGAGGCCCTCAGTCAACTCAGACTCACCCTCACTTATATGTCTCTTTATCAGCCTTTCCCATCGTTATAGAAGTTTGGTCGTTGAGGGTGGTCCCCTAAATGCGTGTGTTCTGTACTCTCAGGGGAGTGGCAGGAAAGGCTGAGCCTCTGGCACATGGCCTCACTGAGCTGAGCTCAGCAACAGCTTGGCTGCTGCATGGGGGTGCCCACTGCCTCCAGCCTAGAGTATGGCTGACCTTCAGCCAGAATGTGCTGTTACCAATACTGAGTTACTTCTATGCTGGGTGGAAAGTGGATTCTATCTTGAGTTCCTTAGATTACCCCTACTTCAGGATTCCCCCATGACCAGCATCTAAGGGGCCAATGCTGGGAACAGCACAGGCCTCCTACACCGTGACTGAACTCTATGTTGGTTGGTGCCCTGGTTGGAGGTATCGGTTGATCTTACCTGAGCCACAGGCACCTCTGTGGGCCCTGGGGACTGCCTTTACCCATCCTAACTACTGTAGTACCTACTACGAGGGTACAGGATCTGGGACTGTACCCACCACCACCTCCTGTTCTGTTTCTTTGGCCCTTACCTCCATGGTACGGCTGCTGGGCTATGGCTTTTCTCACTCAGACCAGCCCTTGCTGCTGTGGCCACCACACCCTGACTCCTTCCACTTCAGCTCTTTCCTCCTTCCCTGCCTTCCACCCTTGGTGCCCAACACTTCTGACTTAGCTTGTGCTTCTTTGGGGGCAGCAAGCCACAGGATCACACATGAGATGCTACTGCATTTGCCCTGGTGGCAGTGGTGCCGGCTGATCTTGGGAGAGCGCCAGTGGGGAGGAGATTACTCTCCAACAGTCAGTCTCCACTGTTCCCCAGGTAAAAGCCAGAATGTCTTCCAGGCTGTACAAGGCAATGAGTTCAGACACAGGCCAGCCAGACCCCTCCAAGGGTTATAGAAAAGTGGCAAGGGGCAAGGGAAGGCAAACCACCCTCATGTCCCTTCTCCCATGGGAATAACCCTCTAGATTCCTGTGTTTTCTTTCCCCAGCAAAGAGGCAGAACTATGGCAGTGCCTGTCTTGCAAAGGGAAATAAAGCAATTTGGTGGCTTTGACTGGTTTTCCATTTGTCCTTGGCTTCCTCTTCTCTGATAATGCATGGAGTCCTTCCATCCTCCTCCTCCCTCTTCCTCCCCCCCCCGGGCCACACTGGCTTCCCAATTCGGTCTTGGTTTTCTCCCTGTGAGAGAAGAGCATGCATTGGAGGGGGGAGCAGCCTCTAGCACTTGTCGTCTTCTTCTGTGTCACTCAGAAGGTCGCTGACAGCTCCACACATCATGCCAGGCCCAGGCCCCCCATGCCTCCGTCGCCGATAGTGCCCATTGGGCATCTGCCAGCTGTGCCGCAGGGGTGGGGCTGAGCCGATGGTGTTGGACCGACCCAGGCTTGTAGCCACAGCCACCTCGAAGGTGAGCGTCTCCTCCTCGCCACAGTCTGAGGCGTGGGAGTCTTCATGCAGGGCCAGGTAGGGCTCAGAGATGTAGCGCTGTGGGGAAGAGCGCTGGCCCTGCTGTGGGTGGGGGGAGCTGGAAGACTCGGTCAGGCGAGCACTGTTGCTCTCCAGCACTTGGGAGGTGAGAGGGGATCCGCCCTCGCTTCCATCAGCTGGTGGAGAGATGCTGCCAGCATGTCGTATCAGAGAACTGTAGGAAAGGAGGGGCCGAGGCTTTGGAGGGACAGGTGGGAGCTGCCGACGACTTCTTCTTGGGGTGCTGGTGTCAGAAACGGAGGGGATGGAGCTTTCACTCAGGGAACCCGTTCCCTGTACAGCAGGAGAAACATGGAGTGTGAGACTGTTCTTGCATGAGCACCATTTGGGGCTTGGGAAGATACCTGAACCCTTCTACAGAGGGCCCTTAGGGTCCTAGAGAGGAAGCCTGAGAAGGAGCCCCATGTACTACTAGTCACATCCCTCTGGGAGACAGGGCCAAAAGAGCCTGAGGAGCCACACCATCCGGAGCAGGACACCTCACCTTTCCACATGCAGATGCGTCTCTGCGGCTGATGCAGGTCTGGAGGAAGCCCTGAGGTTTCAAATCTCTTGTGAGCTACTAGCTATTGCTTTGGCTCCTTGGGACAAACAGTTTGGAAGCTCTAGATCCATAACAAGTGGGACACAGAAATAAAGACTTTAAACTTTTGAAAAGACAACCCTATGAAAGGTGGAGCATCACTAATGCTCTGGAGTCTCTCTGTCTGGGAAACTTGTGGGAAGGGGGTTCTAAGGGAACTGCAATATCCTTCCTTCACCTTTACCTTTCCTTTTCTGTCTTCAGTTGCTGACCTCAGCCTCTATACTCAACACTTATTTGTTGGCTCAGGTCTCATTTGACTTGTTCACCTAGTGGCAAGGGTAACTGGGTCCAGGCGTTGGTAAGTGAAGTCCAGGACAATATTTCTCAGGGGATGTGTGTGTGACCTGTGAACTACTTGCTCAGAACTTCCTGGGTAGGGATCCTTTCAAACTTCCTGCAGGTGAATCTGCAGATTTCTGGGTCTCACTTTCGACTAGAATGCTTGAGGTTCTGGGAATATAGTGAGAGAAAGCTCTGCAGGACATTCTGTCCTGCAGTAATGGCTGGCCTAAAAGATAAACTTATTTCTCCCCTACTTATCTAAAAATCTGCCTTAGCAACCGCTCCTTTTCCCAGCTGACCATTTCTGCTGAGTGGGCCTCTCTATCTGAGCCAGAGCCCTAAGTAGGGCTCTAAGTGAGTGGTAACACTGGGCTGAGGTATGCTTTCACAAAGTTGGTATTTTTTAGGCATTGGCTGCAGTTTCAGCAAAAGGCTGGAAGGAGAGCTGGGTACAAAGGCACATGCATATAATCATGGCTACACAAGAGACTAATGAAAGAAGATCAAGCAGGAGCATGATGCTTCTCTTGGGAAGGCTGGACAGCAGGTGATACAAGTGAAAATGCTCTGATTTATGAATCACTATTCCCACTTGTTCTAAAGATCACAAGAAAAAGTTTTCTGGCTAAAGGACTATCCCTTCCTACCAACTTTGGGTGGATTTGTACCCCTGGATTATGAAGACTGGAATGGAATGAACTCAGGACTCTATCACCTTTCTTTGGGAGAAAATCTGGGTTTCTGTGAATTCATATTACCTCTGAATATGTAAGCACAAAGCAGCTAAACTCTATGCCCACTAGGTGTATGTTCTTATGAAATTTGGATCTTTGTGGTTATTGAAATAAGGTTGCAGGATGCCCATGTTCTGCTATCAATGTCCCAGTCCTCTCTTCTCTGTCCTGTGTAGGAGGCTTAACTTCCTTGCCATGCTCACCTGTCTGTTGGGTGTTTGTGATCTGCCTTCACTGGGTGACCTGGACTGATGACGCTCTGGGGAGTCCCAGTCAGCCTGAGTCCCTCGCTCCTCGGAATTGCAACGGGAGACATCAGGAGAGAGAAGATGCTTTCGCTCTTTGGATCGGCCTCGCTCCCTGCCCCCTGAGCGATGGGTGTCAGACTTGTGGCCTGTGAGAGATGATAAAAACAACTGGTTATAACTCAGCTACTTCTGGCTGCTGAAGGTGAGCTCACCAGGTATGGCATCGCAACCTCAAATTAAGTCGTCTTATGAATTGCATGTGTGTGTTCTGCAAAATTCACTGTGGAATCCTAATTCCAAGTCAAATGGGCTCTGGAGATAAGGCCTCTGGGATATATTAGGTTGTGAGGGTACAGCGCTTATGATGAGCTAAATGTCCAGAGATAATGTCCAGAGATAAATGGCTTCATCTGCTCTCCATCATGAGAGAATACTCTGAGAAGATGGCTATCTGCAAACAAGGAAGAGACACCTCACCAAACACCAGGTCTTTTGCTACCTTAAACTTTGATTTCCCAGCCTCCAGAACTGTGACTGATAAATGTTTATTTCTTAAGCCACCTAATCTATAGTAATCTTTTGTAGAAGCCTGAACTAAGATAGGTCCTTAAAGAATCTTGACTTCTCTAGGCATCTTGTCAATGGATGATCTGGAAGAAAATTAACCTTTTGTGAGTGGATAAGTCTGCAAGTTGCCACTAGAAAGACATGTATGTCAAAGAATGTGATTTGTTCTCTTCCCTTTATGTTAGACGTAATAAAGTCAGACTCCTTGCCAAGCAGATGGCTCAGAATTCTCTGTCCTATGCATGGGTGTGTAGGTTTGGGGAGGGAAGATGACACCAAGCAGAACGGAATTGCAAAAGTTCTATGTAAAATAATGGCAATACTTAATGTATTTCCCCGATGAGAACTACCGGGCTGAAGTGACAGGAGCTCATTCTAGTCCCAATTCTGTCATTTACTAGCCTTGTGATATGGGGAAAGACGCTGATTATTAACTTTCATTCCTTCATCTAGTGAAATAGGTTGAAACAGACTAATGGTTTTCTAAACTTTAAAAAACTTTATATCACCATAACCCTTTTTCTTAGGAAAAAAAAACTTAAATGCAACCCAAATATATAAAACAATTCTAGGAAAAATAGTATCTGAGTTGATGTATACTTGGTGGCAGAAGCTCAGTAACCCTTTTTCCAGGGACCTCTAAAACATTCTTAAGAAATCTCAATGGTTCTGCAGAAGGCTACTCGAAGACCTCAGTTCCATCAATAGTACCAGTTCTATACCCCAGAGGGAAGGAATTATGTCAGCATTTGTGATGAATACATGTTCTTGAACTTTTGTATGATAATAGTTAAATATAGGAAACCCCTACAGTAAAAAGCATTCTTTGCTCACTTTCTTGAACCCTTGTCTTTATCTAGTTTCTGTCCCTGTCATCTTCAGTCTTTGCCAGTATAAGTGCATTAGGTAGGAGTCCACTGCCCAGCCAGTTGACTGCGATGAGGTAGACCCTGAAGACCACCTCACCTGAGTCTGAGTTCAGGCGGTGGGCTGACAGCCGCAGGGAAGAGTGGTAACTCCGGCGCCGAGACTTGTACGTGTTTTCACTGCTTCGCTCCATGGAAAATTCTTCCAACCATGAAGAATTTGAACGTTTATCCCGAATGGTAGAAAATGAGCGTCTCATGGAGCTAGGGTCTGTCGCCACCTGGAAGTAGGAGCCCCAGAGGAATACAAACTTTGGATTAATTATTTGTAAAAGTGCTGAGGTGGGACTGAGACTTCTGAGAACTGCAAATTGGAATGCTAGGAAGTAGTAATCACTCTTGAATTCCTGTGCTCAGACCTCAGCTAGAGAGGCTGATCTCAAAAGTGACCTCATTGTCACTGAAACTGGCCCAGGATCTTCTGTTTGTGCTCAAGAACACAAAGATCTGAGTGAACTAGGGCAAAGCCAAGCAGAATGCAGGCAGGCATAGTCAAATGTCCCACAGAGACATCTACCATAGGGGCTCAGTCAGAACTTGCTACAAATATCGAGCCACTTGGAAAGATTTGAGGGCACTTGTCAAAAAGGCTACACTATGACAGATGGATAGCCTTGCCCTTAGTGTTTCCCCCACTTCACTCTGAAGGCCCTGCCCACCAACACTACAGCCCAGGAGAGCTTGCAATTTGACAACTACTAAGACTGCACTGTTCTCCTTTGCCATCAGTCTTACCCTGCCCCACCTTTAAACTCTGGCATTGGGATTTGCCACAGATGTTAAAACAGATCGACAAAAACTGCTTGTCTCTGTCAAAACCTGATGTAAGACAGACAGACAAAAAAGGAAGCCAGGAAAACAGACAAAGAAATGAGGCATGGCCTGCATTGGTTAAGACAGTCCTGACATAGAGTTGTGTGTATATATAACTGTATAAATCCTAGAAGAGACAGAAAAGGAGAAAAAGACAGGAAAGTATGCAGAAAATCCTGGAAAATATTCTTAGCTTGGCTGGTTCAGTCTTGAGAATGCTTAGACCAGCAAGAGGGAGTTTATGGCATGGTGTTGACTTAGCCTACTAAGGTCAAAGTTTCACTGAAAACACACTGTCGAGGAGTGTGCTCTATCACACAGAGGCCACAAGCCAGGTTTTGTTTATAGTGAAAGAGGGAGGGAAATTCCAGGGCTCACCTGAAAATACTGAGTAACCCACCTACAAAAGCCCAGGACGCCACTGCATAAGGTAAGTGGTGGTTGCTTTTTACCTGGGGATCCATAGTCAGACGTGGCATAGAGGATGCCTTCCCAGATCCCGCATGCTCCTGGGTATCCGAAGGAAGGTAGATGCCATGGTTAGAGGACTGCACGCTTTTTAATTCACTAACCTCTGGCTCCTGGAAATAAACACACAGCCAAGCTTGTGGAACTTGGTTCCATCTCATTGTTTCTCACCTCCAGTGGACAATTCTGCCTTCTCAAGAATGGCTCTCAAAAGGGGGACTGGCATCTTCAGGGTCTCAGGTATATGTGTACATATGTATAGGCTTTTGAGTATATGTATAGTATACCAGATGTCCCAGACAGAAAGTTCTACGTGGGATTGGGAAGTGAAGGGCACCTTTTCTGGTCAAATACCTTTGTATTACTAAGCAGTGCTTTCAGATATTATAGCTTTATGAAACAATCATTGTTGGTAATAGCACATTTTAGATGTGAGGTTTACTTTCTGAGAGATCTTCATGTTTCGTTTGTTATTGTAACCTGAAGAAGTCTTTTATCTATTAGCTAGGAACCAGGATTATGAAGGAAATCACTTACTGTCTGATACCAAATTTATCTTCTTAAACTTTAAGATGCATGACTTTATTAGGTAAGAATTTTTTTAAAATTATTGAAATCATCCAAAGTTGTTGTGGGTGGCCATCTGTCAGGGTATTCCAGACTTGCACAGTCCAATAGAAATATAATACAAACCACTTACATAACTTAAAATTTCTAGTAACCACAGTTTTAAGAACATATCTTATTTAACCCAATATATCTAAATATTATTACCATAAATATACAAATTAATAAGATATTTTACATTTTATTTGAACTCATCACATCTAAGCGCTAGAAGGCCACTAATGTCTACGATATTGGACAGCATCCCTGTTAAGGGGCTGCATGGGGAACTAAGTTTACACCAAACTCCTTTGTTATTTTCCTTGTTAAAGAATGTCAGCTGGGAAGTTGTACATAGTCTACAAAGATACCTAGTGCCACCACGTAAATAATAGAGCCAACTTGGAGATTTGAACATGGGCCACCCTACAAAGAAATTTAGGATATCTTGGGTATCTACAGATTGCTCTAGCAAATAGCTATTTTGTATTTAGGAAATGATACCCTGAAAATGGTTGTACGAGCAGTGCATTGCCCAAAGGAAAGCTTGTCTGGGACAACCCACTCAGCCTTCACGGCCCTTTAGCTGTGTGGCTCTGATGTGCATGAGAGGAGCGCCTTCCCAGGACGTGATGTGTGTGTGCTGAGGGAGTTATAGTGCTTGCAGTCAATGCTTTCTATGGCACACAGTTCTGACTCCAAACAGACGAAGTAACAACACTGCAGTCTACAGGTGTCAAAGGCGGTGTGAGACACACACTCCATATGCACATACACAAATAATGGTCACGCCTCAGGATATGGAGCAGGGACCCTCAGGGACCTGGAGAAGTACACAGTGGTGAGTGTGTAGCACGGCTGAGACCTAAACTAAATCATGGACACCAGCACTGACAACAAGATGAACACATATCCAAAAAGCCCTGGCACTAGAGCTCAGCCTTGGGAAACCTGCAGAAATGAGGAGGAAATAAAAAGTCTCCCTGGGGGGCAGAAAAGAACATATTACAGAGATTATTTCTTTCTCACCAGACACATCACCAGGCAAACAAGCTGTAAAATTCAGAGAAGCCCTTTTAGGAATCAAACTATCTGTAGCTATTAGTCCCTAGACATTGGTGTTAAGTTCCTCAGGGAAGTCAGGGAATTACCCCAAGAAATCCTACCCACCTTACCAAGAACATCCTCAGGCAATTGGTTATGCACCAGCAGTGTCTGGCTTAGCTTTCTCCCCAACAAAATCATACATGCTTCTCTGCCTCAGCGACCACAAGAGACACCATACCCACTTGAGATATGAAGGTGTTTTCCCGCTCTAAGGGGTACCCATTCCATCACACATGCCCTATCAAAGCAGGCCACATTCACTCTATAATATCCACTGGGCATGGCTCTCAGGTATATAGTAGCAGTGGGAGGGACCAGGAGGGAAAGAAAGGGAACAGAAGAACCACAGGTGAATCAAAGTGATGTGGAACTCACTTAGTGCTAGCTATCTATACACACTTTTACAGAGGTTGTTTTGTCTTTCTCTGATCTAATTAAGTTTGAGAGGGAATTTAAGCTCAGGGCTCCTGAACTATGAGTTATGGTAAAATAGACTAGGTTCAGGAGTGACATCTTTAGCTCTGTACTAGCAAAACCAAAATTTTAATTTTCCTTCTCTTTTTCAAGCTTTAACTTGACTTAATAGACTTCTCAGAAATTTTACCACTTACGTTAATTTAAAAGAACCTCATTTTGGGCTCAGGAAAATGACTTTAAGGGCCTGTGCCATTGCAGAATTTTGCCTGAATCTACACAGAGCAAAGGTGGCAAAGCC
Organism: Dinomys branickii; assembly: GCA_004027595.1. Lineage (NCBI taxonomy): Eukaryota > Metazoa > Chordata > Mammalia > Rodentia > Dinomyidae > Dinomys > Dinomys branickii. Next base: position 29,816 of record PVLD010003084.1, read on the forward strand.
TTCTGTACTTACTAGCAGCTAGTCAGTCACTGTAGCAGATGCTGCCACTGAGTGCTAGAGGAGGCAGGCTTCACTAAGGGGAGGCCAGGGCCAACCTGCATCCCTGCAGGCAGCCCCTGGTGTACTATGCTGTATGGTAGATGCCATTCATTCTATGAAGATTTATCTTAAAGCTTCCTGTCAAAGGAAGGATTTTATATGCGACTTCTGCTCCTACATTTGATCCCGAGGACATAACTAAAAGGACTTGGCCTGAGGTATAAGTAATTGCAGAGGTATAAGTAATTGCAGAAGGGAAGTGGTTCTTGGTTAGTGAAACCTTAAAGGTAAACATTCTCAGAGAGCATGAGAAACTGGACTACAAGAGGGGTGAAGACAGAAAATCTCCAGGGTAAGTAGTATAAAAGATTTCCCTGACCAATGACGGCTATGAAGTAAAATTTGAAACTAAGAATGAGAGGAATCAGGAAACCAATGAAATATTTGCAAGGCCATATAACTCATTCATTCACCAGAGACTGCTGTTCCTGGAATTGCCCATCATCAGCTGGGTCCATACAAGCCAACTGGAAGATTTCCTGAGGGGAGAGTGGACTCATGGAAGGGTATCCACTCCGGCCACTCCTGAAAAGCAATGCCAAATTCAGAGATAATGAGAGTCACAGAGAGAAACAGTCACATCATAACTTCCTCTAACCATTCCCATCCCAAAAAAAGACTTCCATCCCAGCAAGGGCAGCACCCTCTACACTCAGTTGGACTGGTAACTTACAAATGGCTGACCCTAAATAGAAGCTTGAAAGCTAAGTACTGAGAAACTGATGTTTTCAACTTGCATTTGCAGTCATTCATTATTCTGCTGGTGATTAGTGTATCTATGACAAATGACATCATTTGTCACACTCATCCAAAGGGAAGACCAATACTAGATTGTAAACCTGTTTCTGTTGAGGGTCCCAACTGGACAAAAAAAAAAATGCCATAGTTTAAGCGATGAACAGCTTATTTAACTATTAAGCAGCCTTGGTCTATAAACATTTTTCCCATGTCTCAGTAATATAGTCTTAATGTGCCAACAACTTCCCTGTGCCAAACTAAACTCAACCCAATTCAATTGCATGAATGTTTAATGAAGGCCTACTCTGTGCTAGACATTGGATCTATTTGTTTATGACCTGGGGGATGATTTCAGAGGTGATGCTAGGGAGGTGTAAACCTCTGGGTTAATAACTATGTCAGAGGAAATTTAAAATAGTGATGAGGTAATAGGACCAGCGTGAAGTCTGTCACATGTTTAGAGGGCTCAAAATGAAAGTCTGGAGAGCTGTCACAGAGTGGTATCATTAAACCACTGTTTGGTACTTTTAGACACTCTTAGCCAGTCAGATCCCCTGGGCTTATTAGAAGAAAAAAAAGGCCTGACTGTTCCTGAGAATTAGGCACCTGTGGGTATTACCACCATCAGTACAGTAACAACTACCATGTATCTGATCAAGAATGCAGAGTGAGCTCCTGGGTCATGGGAAGAGGGTCAGGCCAACGTCTAGGAAGCAGCTCTATCAGAGGCGGTATACCTGGGAGGAGATGTGACACAGTCTCTCCCTGTGTCAGCCTAGAAAGAAGCAATTCATGGTGGGGTCTACTGAGTATAGCTGCATCTAATAGGAAATTGAGGATATGAACAAGGATTTCTGGTTAGGTGCAGTCTTATTTAATGTCACAGGGGAAGATGAAAATACCAGTCATCCAATCTGTCTCTTTGCTGCCTGTGAGGGCTTTAGTTAAATTGCCACAGCTGCTATGGACTCATCTGATACTTAAGTGAAATTTTTATCGTCAGTCTGTCCTTGGTGTACCCTCTCCTAAAATCAAATGGGAATGAGATGAATGCTGAAAATACAGTATGAGAAATGGGTCCGCCTTTCTCCTATGGAGAATAACTGGAATCTTCAATAGGTGAGAAAGACCCATTATAGTTTGAATGTGTTCCCTAAAAAGTTCATGTGTTGGAAGTCATTCATAAGGTTATAATATTAATGGGGCATTTGAAGGTGGGGCCTTTATGATTTGATAAGGTCCTGAGGGGGTACATAATAGCAGTGGTGACTTTACAAGAAGAGGGAGAGAGACCTGAGCTTGCAAGCTTGCTGTCTCACTGAGCAATGCCCTGTACTATAATATGACCCAGGAAGAAGCTCCTTACCAGGCTGTTGGACTTCCCAGCCTCTAGAAATGACAGTCAAATCAAATTCTACTTCTTATAAACTATCTGGCCTCATATATTTTGTTGTAATAACACAAAACAGACTGATGAGACTCTTAGAATCACCAAACAACTCCAAAGAGTTGAAATAATTTGCACCCAGAGTGACACCCTGTTTTAGAAACTTTGTCAGGCTTTTATCATTTTTTAGGATAAAGTCCAGAATCTGCCACATGGCATCTCTCATCATCTGAGCCCTGTCTCATCAGTTCCTCAGGTATCACTTTACCTTTTGCTCCCAGAATTTTACATACTAATCTCTTTTAGTCTGGTAAATATGCCAAGCTTTTCCTTTGTGGCCAAAAGTTCAATACAGGCTGTTCCCAGAGAGGAGGATGCTTCTCTCCAACTCGTCTTCTGTAAGCTCTTTCCATGTAACTTCAAATTTCTTCCTAAAAGTCTAAAAAATTCTTAAATTTCCTCCCCAAAATCTCTCACTCCCACAACTGGGCAGATTTCCCTCTTCCTACCGCTCCTATCATGGTACATTTATTTTTTTTCTAGAACTTACCATAACTAATTAAATCACTGAAAACAACAAGTTGTCTTCTTTCCTGTAGCTCTCCTGTGTAATGTCTGGCTTTGTACTAGGTAGGGGCATGCTCTGGAGACAGGGGCTCTGCCTGCCGTGCTCACTATGCAGCCTCAGAGCATCCTCTGTGTAAGCAGTGCATGGTTCCAGACACACAGAGTCCTAAGAATCCAGCCTGCTGTCCCACCAGTATCCACCCCCAAATTCAGGCTATGACATGAGGGTCACCTCTGAGTCTTCCTTCCTCTTCACTCCACATAGGCAACCGATCACCAGATCCAAATCACATTCTCTGCCCATCTCTTCTCATTTCTACCCTGTTAGTCCAGGCCACTGTCATTTACACAATTGCAGTGACATGGTAAACAGTAGTCTCGTCCCTACAATTGTTCCCACACAATCCATTAAATCTAAACAGATCTCATAAACGGCTTTTGAAAAGCACAAATCTGATATGTCACTCTGAAACATAAAACCCCGTTATCCTAAGATAAAATCTAACTTCTTTAACGTGCTTCTAGTCCCTGCCCAGGCAGCTCTCCAACCCATCCCCCAAACTCTTCTGCTACAAATATCCTACACAGATTTTAGTTCCTTAAACTTACCATAGTCTGTCATCTCCCTTTAGGAGCTTGCCTTCGAGTCTTAGTTGCATGCTATTTTCTCAGAGATCCTCCTCAAACCCTCAAACTAGGCAAGCGGCTTCCATTTCGTGTGATCATCATTGCCTACCCTTTCCATTTTAATCCGTGCCACTCTTGCAAATTCTGTGTCCAAATCGGCCTCAATGGGGAGTGTCTATAATCATGTTCACTGGTGTGTCTACAGTCCCCAAGGCAGTGCTTAGGCCATGTGGGGTCATACTGCTAAAATTAATAAACAAATGAATTGGTAAACATGGAAGAGATGCTTCAGTGAACCCATGGTGAGTTGATTTAGATGGCTAATTCTAAGTCTGCTTTATACAAGCTATCTGGCTTTGGGCAGCTTGTTTAACCTCCCAGTTTCCATTTCTTCATTTGTAAAAATGGGCATATTACATACCTCCGGGGTATAGTGGCCTCTGTAATAAGAATCAAGTGAGATCAAGTAAATGGTATCTCTACAAGTATAAACCTAAGGGAAAGATTTCAGTAACCATGGATTCTTTTCCCTTTTGCACTTAGCAATCATGGCACCCATGAAGAAGTTTATATCTTCTAGCAGAACCCTAGAACTATTGGGAAATGATAACCAGGAATTTGAGAGATGATTATTCTTCACAAGAGAACTACAGCTAAGATGCTAGTACATGAAAACAAAAGGCAAAACACTTTTTGTACTGCTGTTTCACAGTGGTCACTTATCTAAAGCAGGCTGAAATACTAACCATGCTTAGTTTGCTATTCTTTTACCCATACCGAATAACCATTTTGAGATACTCAACTTCAAGAGAAAAATCATTCAACTCAGAGTATAATTTCTTGGGCAATTTTAGGCAATGACTTCCTGAGCTTGCACAGTGGCCTGGGTGACAGAATGAAGCAAGAGGGCTGTGGAGCCTTTGGTTGTACTCACAGGCCTGAAACAGGTTCCTGCTGGAGATAAGGTAGGGCTTTGGCATTAGCAATGATCTCCTGAGGCAGAGATGAGGGCTCCATACGCTGGAACATGGGTGCATTTTTCTGTATAAAAAGAGAATTGCCGTGATTTTGTGGGGCCTGCTGTGGATAAAATAGAGCTTGCTTATCTAAACATAAAAAATACCTCGTTTGACTAGTTTAGTCTTTGATCAACTTGATTTATATTCCATGTCACTAGAAAGGTCTTGGGACCCTGCACCCCCTACCACACTTGCCACACTGTATGTGAGGAATGTGGAGTCCGGTCTCTTGGGAGTCCACGTGACTCCTTGTGGTACACCCACCCACAGGACACTGTCATTGAATTTCACCTGTTCCTCCAGCTGCTGCCTCTGCTTCTTTACTTTACTCTGTTTGTAGTAGTCCATGATCATCATTGCTGCATAGATTTTGCCCACAGTCAGGTCGGAGGCTAAAAACACAAATATGGCTTGGTGGTAAACAAGGAGAAGACAGGTAGGAGGGAGTACGGACACTTCACAAGCTATGTTATCCATTCTCTGGAGCAGGTGTGCACCCTCGGTCACCCATTCATCCGGTATGTATTGAGACTCTGAAGGCACAAAATGAATAGGCCCTAAATCTGTCCTCAAGTAGTTTATATATCCACCCTATAATGGTGATGATAAAAATTCTGACAGCAAGCAACACACACCCTCTACCATTCTCTATGTCTGTACATAAGTAACAAAACCTTCTTCCTAACTGCACGAGGGTTTGCTGAACAGTATTTTGTAGAAGGAAGGAGGTATGCACCCAGAAAGTTGCACTCAAAATCACAATGACTGATCTTAACCAACTGTTTTCAATTAATCATCAGAGACACAAAAAGTAGAAAATTGAGTTCCCTAAGGCTGAAGGAGTGACCTTCTTTCATCTCCTTCATGAGCCCAGGTTCTCCAAAAGATGTAGCCTTGGCATGCTGAGTTAGTGAAAGGGACACTCAGGAGGAGACCCCACACCTTTGGGCATGGGCACAAGCAGATCCAGCATCTTCTGGGACAGGTGAGGCCAGATGGCTAGGGTCTCCTTTTGTAGCTCCGAGTCTAGCTGCTGCCTGTCTGCACCACCTAGAATAAAATATGTTATTAATAAATAAATTGGAAGAGAGACAGAAATAACATGGGCTGAGCGAGTAGGTGGGGGCAGGAGCTGAATCAGCATGGCACCTCATATTCTGAGAGGAAATTCTGGCACTTAGTGACAGTGGATCTTGCAATACCAGGTCTTCCTGCTGAGAAAGCAGAACACACTTTGGCTTCCATTTTCAGCAACTATGGCACATTCTGCCACAGATCTGAAGCCTTGAAACCAAGATCAGCTTCCTCACTGATTCTAAAAGCCTCTGAGGTGCCCAATGTATCCGAGGGGAAAATAACAAATGCCACAGGTAAAGCCTTCCCTGCCCCCTTGTTCCCCTTTTATGTCATGATAGTGCACATATCATCTTTGCAGCCACCCTAACTCCACAGTCTGAGTAACCTGATTTTAAAAAGGATTTGAGTCAGGTAAGAGAGGGCAGGCTGACGGTCTGTCTAGAAGGAAACAGAAGGCTAGAAGGCTCTTTTATTTCCTAGATCACTAAATTAGCACAGAAGATGAGCAAAAGTATTGCCAGGTTTCCCTATGATGCATCTGCTGCAGAAGGCATCTAAGATTTTAGAGGAAAGATGTCATATAGGAAAAAAACGACAATATTAAATAAATATTTAGTGAACAGTTATTCTAGTATGCCTCCTATATGCCACATGCAGGCTTATCACTGTTAAAACTGGAAAGAGGCTCAGAGATGGTCAAGATGTTTCTTTATCCACAGGAAAATGGCAAAGATGACTATTACTAAGCCTGAGAGGTTACTCCAGGACCCTGATATTTGATCTCCAGATCACTGCATCATTGCTTCCATGGCTGGCTGCAAGATGATCCAAACAGTGCTGTCCTCTACCATCCTGTGCAGGTTGTTCCATAAAGCCTCCCTTTACCTTTCCTTTTCCCCTTCCTGAGCTGACCTTTGGCAATTTTGATGTCCAGGGCTGTCCGGATCAGAGCCATAAGTGTGGAGGTGAAGTGGACAGTCATATCTTCAGCTACTGGCATGTTCATCAGGACCAATCTCTGCATGAAGAGAAGAAAGAAACAGCAGGCAAAAAAAAAAAAAAAATCGAAAGATACCTTGGTGAGAAAGGAAGAAAAGTTCAGAGGTCAAATGCATAGACAAAAAAGAAGGGCAAGGATTCCCCACCTCTGTCCCAGTCCTATTGCCCTACTTCTCACTGAAGGCTCATTTGCTGCTTTTTTTTTCTAGGGAATGATGCCAAATTCCAAGAGAAGAGGGTTCCCTAATACTTCTGTAAAACTCCTTCATTGGGAGTCCCAAGAATATCTCTGATAGGGATAGGAAGTGATTTCTAAAAGAAGTGGCTCAGGGAAAGGAGTCAGCTCTGGGAGGTGGCTTCATTCCCTGTTTCAAAGCTGCATATTTCGACTTGTTCCATGAACACCCCAAACTTGATGGAAAGGCAGCATGGGGTGGGGATTTTGCTTTGCTTCTCTGACTTGAATGATGCATCCTAGTGCCCCCTTTTTGAGTCTTTAAAAGATGAAGTTTTCCAGCACATGGTTGACATGCATAAGTCCAACTTATCCAAAGGATGAGGTGGAACAGGATGGACAGGGCAAGAGTGCAAACAGGCTCTAGGAGGAGGAGGAGGACGAGGGGAGTGGGGAAGAGCGAGAAAAGGGGGCAGAGGCAGGAGCAGAGTGGGCAGGCCCTGCTTCCTTCACCCAAAGGAAAGGATCCAACTGAAATGGCCAAATCCACTTTCCAGAGAGTATTTTGCTTTGGAATTCTTTACCTTTCTTCTCAATCCCTTATCCAGTTCTCCCACTAAGCTCTGTCTCAGAATTGCAAAGAATTCAGGGTCATATTCTACCACCTGGTGCTTTTGGATGTGGCCATCATGAGCAGAAAGGATACGAGCCCCTATGCTGTGTGTGAGAAGCCATACACAGGGGTGGGATGAAAGTCCCTCACTGGCCACGGTCCAGGGAAATGCTCTCTGGAGCAGCACGATTTCGAGGAAGCAGGTGAATGGCCTCTGGCAGAACCACCAGCCTAGCAGGGAGGAGGTGTGGTATCTCTTTGCAAGGCAAGGTCTCAGATATTCAACTGGAACATCTTGTCTAGGGTGATTCCACGAATGTGATATCTTAGAGTATAATGGCAGTTTCTTGGTATCTGAGTTCCATCTCTCCCACTTTCTAAACTCTCAAAGAAGTGGCAATATCTAGGTCAAATGGGACCTGTAATTGTAGTTTTTGAGGAACCTCCACACTGATTTCTACAGTGGTTGTAGCAGTCCACACTCCCACCAACAGTGGAGAAGGGTTCCTTTTTCCCCACAGCCCCTCTAGCACTTTTATTGGTTGATTTTTTGATGATAGCCATTCTTTGTGGGATGAGATGGAGTCTCAGTGTTGTTTTAATTTGCTTTTCTTGAATCACCAGTGATGCTGAACATTTTTTTCATATATATATATTTGCCATTTATATGTCTTCATCTGAGAAGTGTGTATTTATCTCAGATGCCCATTTTTGGGCTGGGTCTTTGAATTTGGGGGGTCGGATTTTTCTCACTTCTTTATAAGTTCTAGATAGAAGTCCTTTGTCTGAGGGACAGCTGGTTAAAATTTTTCCCAGTTCATGGGTTTTCTTTTCACTCTGTTGGTAAATGTATAATATGAGTTGATTATAAGCTCTGCTCTAAATTTCTTTATAGAAACATTACACACTTATTTGCATGAGTAGTCAATAAATGCACTGACTTCTTTAAATAAAAGAAGTAGCAATATTACTGTGATGTGTTCCTAAGAGGATGAAAGTGCTCTGGAGAGTTCTCGATCACCTAACCACCAGACGGGAATTATCAGTGACTATTAATAATAAGTGAGGTAAAATTAGGGCCTTAAAACTATGAGCAGCTGAATAGCAGGTGACTCCCAATGTATAATAGTGCTGTAAGTGAAACATAGGAAACCACCCACAGCTCTGCTGTGCTAGGAGGGACAGGTAATGCTGAGAGCAATTTGTGCCAATCAGTGCCCTTTCTCTTGAGAGTATTTCCAAGAGAACTGGATAGCTGGGCAAGTGGGGAGGAAAGCTACTTTCCTCAACTAATCCTGAAATTCAGGACGTGTTTCTCTTTTGTCCTTGTTCCTCTTTTATGCCACAGGGAAAGAATTTTGTTCAGAGTTTTCTTCTCTGCTAAAAATTTCTCCTGGAACCAGGTTTAAAGGAATTTGTGCATTATTTCCCTGATTTATCTGAGTGGAAGTGTTTCTTTTTAAAGAATCTCTGGTAGCTGTTTAGTTGTAGGCTTCCTTCTTCCCCACATATCCTAAAGCCTTGGCCACCACTCTGCCTCCTCTAGAAGGAAACACACCGTTAAAGTGACTTTCCAGGAACCCACTCACAAGAAGCCACACGCTTACGAAAACACAGTGACACATAAAAAGCCCCGCGGTGAACAGTACTGCAAACCATTCCTGTGACCTTCAGTGACTTGTGTGAACCTTTCTGACCCTTTGGTCTCATCATTTCCTTTGGTCTTACTTCCCTCCTCCACCTCCCCAGCATGGCTTCCTCCCATGTGCTAGCCTCCCCATGACTGGATCCCATTTCCTGCTGGTCTCTAGCCCAGAACAAAGGAAGGGGTGGTCTACCTTATATGCCACTTTGGAGGGACATCTCTTGCCGAGGCCTAGCGGTGGTGACATGAGAGTCAGCATTTCATACATCTCAGTGTAATGGATGCGGCCACTGCTCATGGGGGGAGTGGTAAGTCGGGGTGGAGGCAGGACAGGAGGGGGGCAGGGCAAGGGGAGGGATGTTGGGGGAAGGATGCAGACAGGTAGGAGAAGAAAACAGGCATTCCCAGAGAGCCAGAACAAAACAAATAGTACAGAAAATAGGAGAAGAAAAACAAAACAAAATGGACAAACAGGAAAAGAATAGGAAACCTGTTAATCAAGGCAAATCATACATGTGACTCCATCCTGGTATGGGTTTATATCACGCCCCACACAGACCCAGGAATGCTGGTTGCAACCTGTAGTCCCTCTGATGCTGCCAGAAGGCTAGGATGGGGGACTCCATGTCTCCTGCTTGGTTAACATTATCCTTGCTTTCCTGCTCCCTTCGACTACCCCCACTATAACACAAGCTGACTTTCAATTCCCAGGGCTGTGCGTGAGCGGTATAAACCGGATAGACGGTGCTCCAGCCGTGGGTAGGAATTTCTGGTCCCGGCTGGGGCTGGGGCACTGGCCTGGAAGTCAGACCTCGCTCCTCCCCTAAACCCACAGGCAGAACATCGTGTATCCCCCCTCTGGTGTGTGTGTAGCAGAAGGCGGCGGCAGCTGGCTTCCAAAGTGGTGGGCTGAGGTTGCTTGTCAGAGAGTCGGCCCGTTGCTTCCACCTGGCTCTGTGGACAACAGTGTTCTTTATTCCCCAGCATGCACCAGGTCGATGGCATGCTGGGGACAGAAGAAACTAAACCAGGAGGAGGAAGAGAATCTTGCATGCCATGCTACCCTCCCCAGCTCTCCCACATGCGGCTGCAGGTTTCACCAGGGTGGAGTTTAAAGAGTCTCAGCAGAGGCAGCTGTTCAGCCTCCTGAGTACAGTATCACTGCATGACCACCCAAGCCAGCTCTGTCCGTTGCCCAGGCAGGCGTCCTTCCTGTGCCTACGTCTTCTTCCGGCCACCTGGGCAGTGCTATGCCACAGGGAGCCCACACTTCCCTCCTGTGGCAACAGGTGAGGGCTCTTTGTCTAGCAGGCACAACCTTGGATGGGGGCTTGGTAGAGCTATTCAACATAGAAGGTTCCCACAATATGGCGGAGCCAGAAAAGGAATTCCCATGTGCCCCCTGAACAGTGTCCTTGGTCTAACCAACAAAAAGTGACTTTGCAGTTAGAAGTGCCTCCTCTCAACCATAATGGCAAGACTCTAAGGGAAGGAATCTGCTTGGTAGCCCTTTGTCCTCTACTGATGGCTTCCCAGACTCTGAGAGCCAGCACATTCTCCAACATATCTCCAAGACTATGCCTCTTACTTACTCTCACCTGTTACCCTGTTGTTTCGCCTCTTCTCTGTCCTACACTTCTCATAGTCACTTTTGGCCAAAACACCAGGGCCTGGGAGGCTGGGCAGAGGTGGAGACCACTAGGATCACACTCTGATTCATGTACATGGGATGATGATGCCAATAGCTAAAATGGAGCTTCTCTGTCTCCAGTGATGGGAAGGCAGAACCTTGCTCGATTAAAAAGATAATTGTGTTCTCTGATTAAATATACAGACCCAGGTGGACTAGACTCTGTGTGTGTGTGTGTGTGTGTGTGTGTGACATATATGAGTGTGTACATGTGAAGAAAAGTGAAAGAGATCAAATTGATTTTTATACTACATCTTTAACTCTGCCTTCCTGACAAAATGTGCCCTGCTTACTATTAACAGCTGCTGGTTCTGGGAGGGTTTGGACCTCTTTAAACTCAAAGGAAAGCAACATGAAGGTCCCCTCATGTGGCACAGTGGTGGTAGAGCAGAGGACAGAGAGGAGGGTGGATGTTGCATCCCACCGAGGGCATGACTGGGGGCTGGGAGGCAAACCTTGCAAGCCACCCTGTAGGGGCAGTTCTCTCCCAGGCCCAGAGGAGGCGAGATCACCCGCACTAATTTGTACATATCCTTATACGGGATCCTGCCGCTGTAAAGGAAGCAGAGGTGGGTTAATAGGATAATCAGAGAAGGATGGGGAAGAAATGAGAGCTTTTCCCTAAAAAGACTGGCTAGGAAAGGAAAGAGCAGCTTCTTTCTTTGGGCTTAGCAAAGCCAGACCAGAAAACAGCAAGTACTGGAGAATGATCATCTTGCTAAACTGTACTGCCCCAAGTTTTCAGGAAGTGAGAGTGTGTTCAATGCCAAAAGACACTGCTTCATGCCCAGGAGCACCCTGTGATATCTGTCTGACCCACACCTGGCTGGAAGTAGTTACATCCCTAGTTTGAGCTAGGCATCTAAGAACAAAGATCGCCAGTGTGCCTGTGACCACTGTCCAGCACTACACTGGCCTGCCATGGAGTGGACAGTGGAACTCTTTGCTCTTCACAGACACTGATCACAGATAGTTACTCAGACTGCCTATCAGGGGTAATGGCAAGTCAATGCCTTTTTGCAGACTGTAAGAGACAAATTTCCCATTAGGTTAATTAGCAAGGAGCACAGTTGGCATGAGAGAATTAGCACTGCTTTGATTCCTTCAGTGACAGACTTTCCTCAGTTCAGCTTGGGCAAGCTCTTCTCCGCTCAGGGTGAGCCTGCTTGGATCTTTGTCCGAAAGCAGACTGGGAGGCACTCCAGGCACACTCTTCCAGTTCCATTCTTGCCATCCAGTATCCAGGTTGGACCCTGCCTCAATTCCAGAAAAAATGCGACCAACCCCTTCTCCCCTGAGCCTGCTGAAATTCCTACCCTCTTGTGGAAGGTACAGAATTAAATACTGATTAATTTTCAGTGGCCAAAGCCTTTTCACTGTCAGGGTTCAGAATAAGGGATCCATGGCCAGGAATCTGCAGGCCTGAAACAGATTGTGTTTCCACTGAAACTTGTAAATAAGGTGTCTCCACCTGTGAGCATCCAGTCCTCATTGACAGCTGCATCAGGGCAAATGCCTTGCCCCAACTTTACTCTTTCTAGCCTTCTCTTTATTTGGGTGTTGATTCCTCCTGTTCTTCCAAGATAGCAGCTCATCAGAACCTTCATGGCTTTCAGCTCTTCAGGGGAGGTAACTTATCCATGTGTTCTTCTGGTTTGCTTCTTCGTGAGATTAGGAAGTTGGTGAGCTGTGAGTGGATATACAATGATATTCTTTGCAATCTATATCAGTCTTTATTTAGAAGACATTGGCTTGCTGTAATTGTTAGTCCTCTCCAACATTCCTTTTGCCATTGAAAAATCAAACGAAACTCTGGCCAGCAGTTACACAGTGATTATCAAAGCAGACAGAAGAGGGTCTCCTTTGCTTTTTGCTCTTTTTGCTTAGTTTGTGTGGCTGAGTCTCATGACTCGTCCTCAGGGTACTATTTTTTTCACAGCAGCTGGACTGATTAGGAGCCACATGTTTATCACACATGGTGCTTGGCCCCTAAGGCAATGAAAAGCCACAAGAAGCTGGGTTTCTGAGAGCCAAGGAGAACTGAGTGAGGCTAGGTGAACAATGACCACCTCTCCTCGCAGATGGCTCCTCTTAGGTGAGTCACTAGGCTCCCAATCCCATGGCCATCCATGCTTACAGATGTTGATTTGCTTCTTTCCAAGTTGCATGCTCATGTGGTTATTGTCAGTTGCAATACTAATAGTATGCATGATGTAACAGCACCCACACGGTCACCTTTTAAGGTAGGAAAGTACCATATCCCCACTCCACAGATGAGGAAGCCCAGAGAAGGGACTCACCCAAGGTCACAGAACTGATCAAAATGTAGGCCTGTCGGCATTCTCCAATGACACTGCCTGCTGCTTCCCAACAGCTATCTATGAAAAAGTGAGTCCAGACAGTAAAAGGCTGGTGCTCAGCCATTATAACAGGAGTGGATTTAGACAACTCTGAACTCTCAGTCATAAATAATTACAGAGAGGCAGAGGGATTCTGGTTCACCCTTTTACCCCAAAATTCAATTGCCTCACCAGAGGATAGATTTTGGGAAGCATCTCAGATTATAAAGGGGGTTCCAGGTGGAAGCAACGTGGTCCATTCCTGTGAAGGATGAGATTTCTTGTAGTATTTTCAGAGGGGGACCAGAATGAATAGAATGGTGAGTTAAGACCCCCAAACTAAGATGGGTCAGAATTCTCTCTCTGAAGAAACCATTCATACAACTCTCACTCTGTTTTCAACCATAAAGATGAGAACTCTGCCTTTGTTTTGAAGCAGGAGTCATCAAATCTTTCAAGTAAAACCCTTGATACTAAGGTATTTCAATAGTATTTTCAAATTTAAGAATTTGAACCATCTTTGTTATAGCTACTCCACTCTCTCTTGAAATGTGAAAGAGCCATATACAATATACAAATGAATGGTTGTAGCCATATTCTAATAAAACTTTATTTGCAAAACCAGACAGTGGGTCAAATTTAGCTCATGAGCAGTAGATTGCTCACCCCTGCTCTAAACACCAGAAGGCACATCACTTCAGACCTTCTGGATGTAAGGAGATAGTAAAGGCATGATCTCTGCCAATTCCTGCTATTTAATTCAGTTCCATGTAACAAAAATCTGCAAGTGTTTAGAGGAAGAGTTGTAAGAACATTTTGCTTGGTTTTTAAAATACAGTCTCAAGTTATATTCAAACTATATCTGTTGAGATGGATGACAAAGGTAAAACACTAACATATTGATCATGGTGGCCAGGTGTCCACTGGCCCAGAAAACACTTATCAAATCCCCCTCATTACTTAAAACAATCTACTAACATTGGGAGGAAAATAAGAAAGAGATTACTGGAAGCTGCTCTTGGTGTGAACCCAAATAATCCAAGGTGAAGACTGTGTGATGAGATTGATAAAGAAAGGGCAAAAGCCTGTCACAGAGGAAAAAAATGGGGAGGCAAGCAAAAGAAGTAAGATTTTGATGACTAGGTTGATACCAGAGACTTTTCCACAGGCACAACCAAGAGGAGTTACTTATCCTTCTGTAACAGGTGAGCATTTGGGTGGTTCCAGTTCCACCCTCTTCCCCAAGAACTCCATAGGCATTTGATCTCTGGATGTCCAAGAGGCTTACGCACCATGCTGCCCTGTCATATTCTGCCCAGACGCGGACAAACTCATCCAAGTGGTGAGGCCCCAAGATGGAGGAATCCCGAGTCAGGTACTCAAAGTTGTCCATGATGACGGCCACAAACAGGTTGAGCATCTAAAGCACAGAGGAGGAAAGAGGTGTTGAGGGGGTGAGAAGCCTAAAGTAGAACTCAGGGAGCAGGACAATAGGCAAATAAAAGATTTCGAAGGCAAATAAAAGATTTCAAAAGGCCACAAAGCTGAAGTTCCCAGCTACAGTGCCGCTAATTTGTACTGTACCTTTCAGTATGTGAGCATTATGATTTCATTTTTCTATGCTACTTCACATTTGCACACCCTTCTACTTGTATTATCTGTTCAATTTATTTAATTGTTTTTGTGGTAGCGGAGAGAGCAGCAGCAGCTTTAACATCCTCAAAGTTTAGAGAAAGTCAAGGCCAGCTAGCAACCTTCCCTTTACTACCTCCTCCGCTCACCTTCTTCACTCCACGAGGACCCAAAGGAGGGCTTGTAAGGTGCTCAGAGTGAGCCACGCCTGACTTGGTGCTTAGAGCACAGAAGGCCCTCACTATGTGTTGTCACTTGGGCCTTCTTAATGCAGTGTGCAGTATTTAGAAGAAATTGTGATATATTGAGCCTTCAAATGTTAAAAATGTTACAAATTCTGACAGGACAGGTATAACAGAAGGCAGAGGAGACAGCAGGGGTGACAAAACACAGAAGTATGCAGGGGCAGGGCTCAGAGGGGGACCTGGAAGGACAGCAGAGCAGCTGGGGCCAAGTGTCAGATTTCAGAAGCATCTTCTCAGCCACACCAGAATCTAGACCAAGATCAGCAACCTGGTCAGGTAGTATATATGGTGGACCTTATGTGTTGTACCATCTCTGCCAAAACTATTTAGCTCTGCTGTTATGAGACCCAGTAGTTGCAGACAGTGTGTATACAAGTGAGTCTGGCTATGTTCCAAGGAAGCTTTGTTTATGGACACTGAAACATGAATTTTATAATTTCCATATGCCATGAAATATTATGTTTTTCTCATGTCATCATTTAAGAATGTAAAAACCATTGTTAGCTTATAAGCCACACAAAAACAGTGGCAAATTAGATTTGGTCCATGGGCTGTAGTTTGCTAATCTCTGGTCTAGGCTATTCAGGAAGCAACAGGAAGCAGCAAAAACGGTTTAAACAGAAGAGAGACCAAGGAACATTTGCATTTGGAAAGAACCCTTGGGAACAGTACAGAGGGTAGACAGGAGACTTGGAGGGGAGTGTTGTTCTGGGATGAAGCCAGAGGCAAGAAAAGCACAAAGACAGGGTGAGAGAGTTAATGAAGCTGTGATGGACATGACTTGACTGACAGTACTGTTTGTTGTTGTTGTTTGTTTCATAGGCACTTAACATGCACTGTCTCATAGGCACTTAGCAGGCACTGTTTCTGGTGCAGCTTTCTTCCTATTTACAGTTAGTGTGGCTCAATGGGGCACCATCCTATGCCCCAGGACCCCCAGCAAGTTACCAGATCCCATTTTCTTGGATAACAGTGACTATTGACCCAATCAGAATGAATAAAAGAGTACTGGACAAAAGACTTGCTCTTCTCTGTTGTTCATGAACGTGTGAGGGTATGAGGCATACAGCTACTATGACCATCTGGGAGGCATGAGGTAGGGTATTTGAGAACTAAATTCATGTAGAGGAATGTGGAGGAGAAGATGTATAAACAGAGAGAGAAAGCAGATCCTGATGGTACCATCTGAGCCCTTTGCTTAAACCTGCCCTGCCCTGAGTGGCCTCACTGACATGAGCCTGTAAAATCCCATCTTGCTTAGACTAGATCTAGCTGGGATTTCTGTCACTTGCGATTTAAAGTCTTGCTTCATAGAGGCCAACTGGCTGGGGGCATGAGGGAACAGAAGTCTCTGTTGTGGATCCCAGGTTAAAGGCCTGGATGCCTGGAGGAGCCAGCTATGCAGACAAGGATACAACATAAGGAGAAGGTCTGCAGAAGAGCCCAGAGTCATTACTGGGTTCTTCTCCACATGGAATATTGGTTACATTCTCTTACCTAGTGCTAGCTCTTCCTCCTGCTTCCTTCCTTCCTTCCTTCCTTCCTTCCTTCTTTGCTTCCATCCTTACTTCCCTCCATCCTTCTTTCCTTCCTTCCATCTTTCTTTCTTTCTTTCTTTCCTTCCTCCTTTTGCTCTCCCTCCCTCTGCCTACAATACAAATGAATTTCTGGAGGTCTACTTCTCTTTATGCGTGTCCCCCATGAGGGTGAGAGACACAGTCTAGAGATGATGCAGGAATGGCTCAGGGGACCTAACAAATCTGTGGAGCTACCATAAACCTGACCACCTTCCTCCAGATTTTGCTGACATGAGAGGAAGATCATCACCCTTCCTGGTTAAGATGAAGTTACTTGAGGAGTTTTATTTCATGCTGCTGAACCTGCTCCTAATGTGGGCCTTTCTATCGATCACTGTGATGACAGCGACTATAAGTTTATTTAACCTCTGCCTGGGTTATAACAGGTTTTTCATGCATTCACACATTCCTTTTACACTCTTTTGGGGGTATCTATCATTAATGTTAACACAAACTGTTAGTATTGCTAGTGCTTCGTATTTGTATCGTCTTTAACAATGTGCTGCATGCATTCACACCTATCATTTGCTTTTACGCTCACACTAAGCCTGTGTGAGGCAGGTGTAATTACCATTAGCCCTTCAAGGAAACAAGTGCTTCTAATCCACTTTTGTGTTTTTAGTTCCCAGCACATGGCTTGGCATATTATAGGGCATCATTGAGTCTCTGCAGAATGGTTGGTCTGAGATAAGAAGTCGTGTGACTTGCCCAAGGTCACAGAGTCAGTCTCATGGAAAATAAAGGTTTGAGGGCAGATCATCTCATACTGAATATAGCCTCATTAAAAATAACATTAATGTGAATTATGCAGCACCCTTCATCTCACAGTTCTAAAAGTACCGTTATAGTCCCTAATTAATTTTGCAGTTATATCTTTGGTTTCTTTTAAATATTTATTATTAAACATTTAAACTATGTAAGAAAAAAATTGAGATGTCTACATGCTGTTCTTCCTGCTCTATTCAACCCCTGTGAGTACTGCTGTGCTATAAGCTGGTATCTTTGTTAACTGTTTGACACACTGCCTAGCTCAGGGCCAGCCTTTTAAGAGCTACTCAATAAAAAAGTGCTGAAGATGTGAACCAACAGCCTTTAAACACCAATTAGTATCATCCTTCTAAGTTTTCTTTCAGTTATTTTCACTGACATTATGCTTTCGGATATACAAACAGGAGACTATTTTGTGTTCTTTTTCCACCAAAAAATGGGTCACACCCATGAGAAGGAAATGCATTGAAGCACATGTGTTGGCATACTGTACATACACCATGTTTATCATGAAGTCGTTTTCGCTCCCATTTTAAAGAAGCTACACAAGGGAACATACCTTGGCCAAGGTTCATACAACAAAAGGCCAAGACTACAAAGGGGGATCTCTTAGCCTCCATTAGTTCACTCCCTGCATCATTTACCTGTGCACCACGCTTGTCTACCGGCAAACACCTCCCCAACACTGGAGAGCCACACTGTGGTGAGTTTCCATCTCCCTGTGATCACTTTAAAGAGGTAGAAATGCCTAGACATGAGTTAACTTACTTCTCTGATGCACAACCCTATAGCAACTTTTCAGCAGCAATACTGTTTTAATTTAAGCTTTTGTAGAGCCAGCGGCATTAGCAGTGACACTGAGCTGAGGGATGTCAGCATGGACAGAATACCACAATGACCCTTTCATTGATCTGGTAGCACCTCATCTATTTATTCTGTTAATCGCTGTTTGTCTGATGTACAAGGTAGAAATTTCTGGATGCTAGTGTGCTAATTCATGCTTTCTCCAAAAGGAAGAACTAGAAAGGCTTCTCATCCCTTTACAAGTGGAAATGCTCTCTATATATTTACTAATACCCAAAGCAATCATGTCCTTTCTCACCATCGAGGTGGTCAGCTGTCATCAAATGTAATGGCACTGTAAGTCTGGAGAAAACCATATCTATTATATAGTATCATCATTCTTCACTTATTAATCTTATCACCTTGTGTTTTCAAGGTACCTTTTCTCAAACAGATAAAAAATGACCAAACATGAAGTAAGGTGCTCTTATCCCTACCGATAAGACAAAATGCCTATAAGACAATAAGTGAAGGACATACTCTGAGTCACCAAGAGTCAACATGAAACTCAGGGCTCTCTTCACTGAACTGCAATGAATGCCTCATCTTTTTTCAAACAATTCTTCCCTAGAATCAGCAAACACTTTTCTCAACCAGTGAAAGTCATCCACACGGGGTTCTGAGGAGCATCCTGGCCTCCAGAAGTTCCCTAAAGGAGGCCTAGAGAGGGCCCTCCTTTTTCCCATGCGTTGGAGGGTGAGAGGGAAAGGGTATGGGAGAGGGAAGGAGAGGAACAGGAATATACACAGAAGGAATTTTCTCTCCTCTATTTTGTCAACGGGGCTGGTACAGGGTTAGGATGACACAGGCCATATCTGCAGCGAGAGGAGCACAATGTTGCTTACCAAGAAGGAGCAGAAGAAGATGAAGGAGACGAAATAAACGTATGCCAGGTCAGTGCCACAGCGCTCATTCTCATTCTGCCCAGAGGGGGCAGTGGTGTCAGGCTCACAG
This sequence comes from Dinomys branickii, assembly GCA_004027595.1. Taxonomy (NCBI): domain Eukaryota; kingdom Metazoa; phylum Chordata; class Mammalia; order Rodentia; family Dinomyidae; genus Dinomys; species Dinomys branickii. The sequence goes on from PVLD010003084.1 coordinate 48,810, forward strand.
CCTTTCTCCCCAAGGCATGACAGCATAATCTCCTGCCAGGCCTCACCTGTGGCACTCCTGAACCAAAAGACACTTTGGTTAGAAGGAGTAGGTCTGCATGTCCTATCTTATCCTCAGGCCTCTTTCCCAATTCACCCATCCTTTATCTTATCATAGTCCCCTTAGGCTCCCTTCTTGTCCAGTTGACCCTTCTAGTGCTTTCCATGCAGAGATGGAGGACGCCAATGAGGTCTCTCATGGGTCCTGCCACCCACCCACTGCTTCTCCATCTATGGGAGGAATCTCCGCTGACAGTGGTAGAGAAAGCGGTGGAACTCTTGAACTCCACATAATGCTAGTTTCAGCCCTTACATGGAATTTAGCCTACAAGAAATTGTCCTCAATCCCCCTTCCAGATTTCTACAGCATGTGTTGAAGTTGAAATGAGCAAATTAACTACTGTGTCAAAGATATTGATGAAACTTTCTCATATCATTTGGGCTATTGCCCTATTCCCTCTTTCACTGCATATTTTGGTAGGAGCAGAAGAAGCAGGACAAAGAGATGAAAAGAAATGGGGATAAGAGGCTGATCAAGTTTCTCTCCCTCCACTAACAGGATTCCAGCCAGGACAGTTTCAGATCCAAGTACCTGAAGAGTAGCATGAGGGACCCAAAGAAGCTCCGGAAATTGTTGTGCCGGTTGATGTGACTCTCTTCATCTAATTTGATGTTTCCGAATACCTGGGGGAGAAAAGCAAGAGAAGGCAGTGAGCATTACTGAGCTGAGTTGTGTCCAGCACGTGGCCATTAGATGCACAGGCAGGGCTAATAAAGCTACATGCATGACTTCCTGATGAGACAGCTCCACCCAGAGAGCGATGAACACCATGCTGTTGGCCTGATAAGAAGGACTAATTATCCTCCTGTGTAGCAGTGCAGCAAACAGGATTAGTGCTAGTAAGGTCCAGGTATAGCATAGATTGAAAGATCCTTCGATGTCCTTCTACTTATATATAGATCCTCCTACACCTAATTTAGTTTTTTTATTTCCATGGTACCTGTCACCATGGTACTCAAACATGTGTAAAAGCATTATCCCCTAATAGAGATGGAGGGAAGGACTCATCCTTCTCTTCCTGTCTCTGGTGTCCATGATGGGAACAATCTGCATTTGCTGAAGATGTCATTTATAGTTTGGACAGATGCTGCCCTGGAATTTGCAAGCAGTTTACATCAGATTGGATAGAGTACCCCTCTCTTTGTTAGACATCTTTCTGTGTAGAATCTCAATCTCGGAATGTTGATTTGTCAGTAATCTCATGAAAATGTACATCCACATGTCTGTATGCACACATGCACCCTCCCAAAAGTTACCCAAACCTCATTGAAAAGTGACCACTCACTGTGGAAGCTAAAACAAAGCCCACACAACAGGACAGGAAAAGTCAGGATAGTGGATATTTGGAAAAAGAAAAAGAAAATGGGGCATATCTAGCTAGAGAGAGAGGCTTACTAAGCTGCTGCTGACTGTGGCTATCATGGAAACTCATGCGACAAAGAAGAAATGCTCAAGGGAACTTTACTCATAGTAAATAAAGATGAACTATCAAAGATAATTTTCAAGTAAAAAATGTATTCTTATTGAGAAGGTGGTCTTTAAAATTTCTTTTCACAATGCAGCCTGGAGTCAGGACCGCCCTTCGGTTCCCTCAATGAGAAGAATGCTTTTACATACTTACTCTCCTGCCCACCCATGTTTCTGATGTTAGGGTCTATCCTCACCAGCTAGTATGGGAAAAACTGAGGGCTGCCTGGGTCACTTTAGCAGCCATTTGAGATAATTTTCAGCCTACACTTAGCATACTCAGTTTATCCAAAATATGCTAAATGGAACACATTTTCCCCCTAACAGTTTTTAGAATGTGCAGTTGAGGAACTATCTCCTCCCCCCACCCCCAGCTATTTTGCTCAAGTAACTCCCACTGACAACTGCTTTGGGAATTTGTTCTCAACACTGTTTTTCAAAACCCAAATACTATTTGTCTCTCAGGGAGAATGGACGAAGCAGCAGAGGGAAGAATGGAATGAAGATAAAAAGGTAGAAGATCCCCCAAGAAACAAATATAATAAGCGCATTCAAAATATCCCACCCAATCAGTCCACTCCAGTTCTGGCTACGCCACTAGAACATTCTATGTTTTTGTCCGTTCAGATCTCATTTTCTCTTTCCTTTCACCTCTTGGCTAAGAATTGATGTCCGATCCCTGATCTGTCACATGTACACAACATTCGGTACGTTTTCTCCCTGTGACACTCATAGAACCATCATTAGTTGTCCTGATTATGGTTTTCTGAAACACTCCACCCAATCACAAGCTAGACAAAGGGTACATTATAATTTTTGATATGGGATATACTGGAAGACACCACAGCTATTTTGATTATTTCCTAAGATCATTTTCAAGTCAAAAGTTTGTGTTTATTGAGAAGGTGGTCTTTAAAATTTCCTTTTACTTCTTTTCAGCTTTTCACAAAGTTTTTGCCACTAATCCAAATCTGCCACATCAAAAGGCTGTGGAAGAGAGAGGAAGAGTATTTCAGAAAAATTCATGCAAATATAAGCTTAAATCCATTTTCACCTGGAATCATAGAACTTTAGAACTAGAAAGGACCTGTGATGGTATCTAACCAACTCCTCCACTGTACTGGGAAGGGAGTTAAAGCCTGGAGGGATCCAATGACTTGATTAAGTTCACACAGCTGATCACTAGCAGAGCTGAGGCTGAAAACCTTACTTCTAAGAACTGTAACCACACATTTCTTCTCATATGCAGCAGGTTACTCTTTCCTTCCATCTTTACAGTTTTCTGCAAAGGTCTCTGCTTCCAAAAAGCCTTTGAACATCTAGAATAATGGTTTTTCTCATAGATACATTCACTTGCTAGTTATGCCTCTCCAAAAGCTTGACCCTTTGTTTTGCTATTTGTATAGATCTGTCCATTTGTGGTGATTATATTGGACACATTCTCTCTATTAACAAGCTCAAGCTTGTGCACGGTGCTGGGTCTCTGTGATAGACCAAGATGAGGATTGTCAATTAAAGGTACATTACAGTGGAAATGACATTCATAAGAATGCCCTTAGATTTTCAGCTGATGCATATGGATTATTGAGAAGATGACGATTTCATCACTGAACAGCTCCTACTTCCCACTAAAAGATCAAAGAAGCACTTGCATTTGCCTCTCTGGTGGTACGAAGATAGTTTATAGCTAAGAACATGGATGGTGGAACGGATAGAACTGAGTTCAAATCATAGCTCTTCCATATAAAATTTGAGAACTTGAGCATATTTAAACTACTCAACCATGTTAAGCATCACATCACTCCAGAATACATTAGCAGCATGTTTTGCACTCATGCTTTCTTTTTATATTCCCACCTCTGATCTGTCTGCCTATCTATGTATCTATCTACCTATCTATCTATCCATCCATCTATCTACATATATGCATATGCATGCAGTTAGCACTATGTTTGGCACACCAAGGAGTTCAAGTAATAGTAAGTAGCATCATTAACATGATCAGTATTGTCAGTAGTAGGTTAGAATTGAGATGGGTTATTCTACTTTGCTTGAAGATTAAAAGAGGTAAGAACTAGTTTGAGCATAAGCAAATAGAATGTAATTTAATCAAGTCTGTATTTGGCTGTTGAAGAATATTTCAGTTCTGAGATCAAATTTAGGGGAGTAAAGAAGAACTTAATAGACGTTCTTGAGTCAGTCTAAACTTCACTGGGAATTCAACACTGCTGACATCATTAATCTCTAATGGAATATCCTTGTGAAGGAAAACCCACTGCTTCTTAATTAAGTTTCACAAATTTTGATACTTGACATTCTGACGTTTTTGGAGAACAAAACTTTCCAGTAGTGGAGTTAGAGGAAGGAAAAAACCTAGAAGTGAAGGTAAGAAGAGAGAGGGGCAAAATGGTTGGGCATTTGGAGATACTCTGGAAAGGGCTGATGAGGAAACAAGCTTGGGAGATAGAGCTGTGACCACAGGTGACAGACACCACTGAGGAGGCAGCTGGCAGTCTAAAGGCAGCCAGACTGCCTGGCTATGGAAGACTGTCCAGTGAAGTTCTTCACTGAGGTTGCATCATGGTATCTGCAAGCCAGAAAGTGAGCCCTCTAAGATGAGCAGAAAGCCTGTGTGTCTGGTAAAACAGGCTCATGGGATGTGTGGTGCTGTCATTTACAGCAGAAGTTCACCTACCACAAATGACCATTGTCCTTCAAAGAGCTTTTGGCCTCTTCTGGCTCCGCAGGCCTCTAGCTACCTGACTAAATATCCATGGCAGGACCCTAATCTGATTCTCAAGTCTGAAATGGGAGAGAATGCAGAGAACAATAACACATGGCCTGGTAAGACTGGAATCAGCTGGGATGTGCCCCTGGGTCTTTTTAGGATGGGAAGGCTGCAGGAAGTCTATGAGCTGTTTGCAGTTCTGAGTCTTCAGGCATAGATCTCAGTTAGTCACAACTTAATCCAGATGCATTTGTATCACCACATGCACCAGAATAAACATAGAATCTTCTTTTAGGTCCAGTCCAAAGACCAGAGATCCCAGTAAATGGATTATACACCTTGCCCCAGTCTCCTTGGAGATTTCTCTCAGTAAAAACAATGATGTCACCTTTGCTTTAGTTCCTATGTTGTGTCCACAGAAGCACAGCTGCTTATAAGTCAACACCATGATCTGACGGTCTCAGATGAAACTACAGTACCATGCCACCATGAAAATCTAGGGAACCACTGCATATATGAAATCACCAAGGTCATACTGCAATGAGACCTCAGGAGAGCACCCATAGGCAAGGAACAGTTCAAAGCATCCTTAATTTTGCATGCTCAGGTTGCTAAGCCAAAGATCTGAGTAACACCTTCCCCCACCAGGCCCAGTGCACCAGCTCACCTGCATCCCAATGATGGCATAAATGAAGAAAAGCATGGCAATCAAAAGGCAGACATAGGGAAGGGCCTAGAAGGAAGCAGAGAGAGGATCAGTAAACAAAAGGTAGCACCTTCCATGGTCACTGGCAGGAACTCTTGCCCTTAGGGTAGTTTACACAGAGGACTAGGACTCTGCTCCTTGAGGCCACTCTGTTTTGTATTTAGTGCTTTTTCAGGTGTCCACATCCTTTGCCAGATACATAAGCCGCTGGCCACAGAGAGGTTTGTAATTTACTTCTGTGGAGAATATTCACTCATCCAGAAATGTAGCCCATATCTTCAAGGAAAGCTTGGGAAAATTTCTGGGCTCAGGACTTACTTTGCTTGGCATACAGAAGATTAATAATCTGAGCAATTGTGATGCAAATTACACAGCCAAGAAATCCAGCTTTGGCTTTCAAATCCTTGTATTTCTCCTTCCCACTCCCACGCCCAGTGTGAAACCCATCATGGAGAATCTGGAAGCAAAGTGAAATGACTGGGGTCTCACTTGTTTGTCTATTCCTAGAAGGTTCTTTCATCTTCTGATGAAACAGTTTTCAGTGCTTAAACCACCCTCTCTGCAATGTTTCATTATGTTGCATGGAAAAATCTCAAAAACCTCTTAGGCGTAAGCCACAACAAAACTTTGCCATGAACCCATGTGGCATAAAATTCTGCAATGTGCATATATGCTTACTGCCACTTTGGCATGACAGCATTTCAGTATGGGATGGGGACAAGGGCTAAAAGGCAGGGAGCTGCCCTGGCTGGCTGGGGAGGGGGTGCAGACACAGGGATATTTGGATCTTTAATTTACTACAGACCGCTGTACTTTTGGAGTGATCTCAGTAAGCTTTCTGTCAGAGAATGCGACCATAAATCTGTACTCTGTCACGAATGTGTACATCGTGTGTCCCCGGAGACCAAATGAAGGCTTTCAGACTGCTTGAGCAGGGCAGGGCTTATCAACAGAGTTAATGAAATGAAAAGCCCTGTGAGACTATTTACAACTTGAATAAAGGATCAAATTTAAGATGCGACTGAAAGCTGGTGGGAGAATCCCCTCCTCCACTAAAATGCTGACTCCCAAGATCTAAGGAAAGGAATGGGTGTTTGCATGGGGGGAGGCTTGGCTGCTGAAGCCTGGAAGTAAGGAGGCAGGGCTTCTCACCACCGGAATGCTGCTGCCTTCCATCCTTACCTCCTGTCCTTGGTCTACCTTCTCCACTTCAACGTCTCTAGTCTCTGTTCATCTTTTCCAACCCCCAGCTTTTGTGAGAATACCAAAGATTCCATCTGTTCCCCTTTCTTGTCATGCCATGAATTCTAACACAAAGTGAGGGAAAAGAGGGAAGAAATTCCAAGCAGGGCTCAGAAGGGGAAGACTGGATGATGTTCATGACTGGGTGAGGGTATGTACAGCAATAGCACTATGCTATTTATATTGTGTTGCTTTCTCCTTCGAATTTGTAGAAGTAGCCTTTGTTAAGAAATCTTACCCGACACCATCATCACTGATTTCTTCATCAAGGACCTCAGAGTTTGAGATGTGAGGCCAATGTAAGAATATTCAGGCTTTAAGAAACTTCTATACGGTGTCCCTGAAATGTTCTAAAAAGAAAACGCCTCTGTATAACAGAGTCTCCTGAGGCAGATTCCCTTCTCTTGCTGTTTTCTGTTGTATTCATCTGAATAAACTAATCCTTTGGTCATCAATTTCTGACATCTCTTCCTTTAACCTCAATGGTACATAGTTTCACAGAGACTTGGTGAATTTGATAATATCAGGATAACACATTTCTTAAGAGACTTACTAACAACTGACACTTACTGAGTAGTCCTCTTAAAATAAAAAATAAACAGCTTTAAAGGCATCTTGTCTTCCCCATTCTCATTCATATTCACCTGAGACTCAGATGGTAACTTCTTGCTAAGGTTTTAGCTTTTTCTTCTGTCCTCTAACTTTGGAAAAATAGTTTTCATCAAAGTGAGGTTTCTGGGAGATATGCTGAACAATTATTCTGGATAGGAGGGAAATGTCAAGGTCATTCGTAGGAGCCTGAATATTTTTACACTGGTCTCACATCTGAAACTCTGAGGTCTGTGATGAAGAAATCAGTACTGATGGTGTCTGGTGAGCTCTCTTTCCCAGTGATGACAAAACATTAATTCACTGGCTCATCCCCTTCAGTTTAATTTGTAATTAAAGCATATAAATAATTACAATAAAGAAAATTTGGTGAATTCATGATTTCTCATCTTTGGATCATTTAATGTCATCAAATTTATTTTTAAACACATTCATTGAAAAGTTTTTTTCACAAGAGAGAATAAAGCACTTACATAATACCTAGGCATCCATAACCTTAAAAATAAGTAATTTATGATAATTGCTAGAGACTCCAAACATTTAAATATGTTTGAGAAACTTCTTTTATTGGAAATCTCTGCTACTGAGCCTCAGGTATTGATTTTAATTTATATTTATTGTATATAAACCTATGTATAGCCCCATGACTGTTTAAAAGAAACTTACTATATTAGCTTGCACAGACATTCCTATTTGTAGGACACAAAGGTGACCACTGGCATATCACACAATCAATGGTTTGGGAAATAGACACTGATGAAGACACAGAGGCACTGAGTATGAATCATCTTGCTATGAAATACAACTGAAAGAGTCCTCTGGGAAACTGTTACATGAAATAAAATCACTGACAAGTCCTTGCAAACACAGAGGATATCTGACTGCTGGTGTCTGGCTCTTTGCATGGTAGGACTGCTTGAGGCAATCTGAAATACCCGAGCAGGAAGCGTACTTCCTAGAGCATGTATCTTGCCTCATGGCCTGAGACACAAAGTCAAGGTGCTTTTATAGAATGAGATTCTATCCAGTAGACATGAGCTGATTGCTGTCCAGTCAAGCAGGGCTGTAGTTAAGAGCTGGTGTATTCATTAAATGCTTCCATCACAAACACCCATTTTATCAGCTTCATTTTTCTAGAAAGGAAGGGATGGGAGCACTGATGCTGCTATATAGTGCTGCCTGCTGCGCTGTTTGATACAACAGAGCCATCTCAACCCTCCGAGAAGGTTGTTTGGTGCTTCTTACCTTGAAGGACTGCACAAAGGTCCATAGTAAAATACGTATGGTGTAGCCCTGACGCAGAAGCTTTATGAGACGGGCAGCTCGGAAGAGCTTCAGAAAGCTCATATTGAAGCCACTGGTGTTCACCAGCTGGTGGACCAAAAGGAAACATGTAATTAGTGACATTATGGTCATTTAGAAAAATCTAAGCACTAGTTATTTGTATATTTATTCCTCATTTAGATCACAAAATAGAACACAGTCTCCGTCTTTGTTTGTTAACCCTAACTCCAGCAGATGGGCCAGGCAACATGTGCTTCTTAGCTTTCTTATGCTTATCTTCTCTTCCCAGCAGAAGAAGAGAGGTATCCCTGGACACAAGAGAGAAAACTGTCCTTCCTGGTATCTACCATGCAGTCGAAAATCTACAGTTACATGCCAAAAGAGCTGAAGTAGTAGTTCCTGTACTACATCATCGCCCTCCAACATGCAAAGAGCATGACGATGAGCTTGCCAAGTGTTCTTTAGGATGAGCAAATTTAGGGAAACAATTCAGGCCTAAGGACTCTGAAGGCAAACACACTATGTCTCATGAGACTCTAGCAGAACACTGTGTATGCTAGCTTTCTTCTAAAACCTTATATTACTCTACTTATCCCATTAGAGGTCTGGTACTCAAGTCATACAAATGAGTAAAAGCCTTCCATGTGATTCAAATCTGCTCTAGTTCACATTCTCTGGCTAATGCTCGAGAGTCAGGAAATGAACTTCCAACACTCAGAGGGGGACGTACTTGGTTTGGTGGGATAAAAATGAACCATTGTGTAGGGGACTTTTAAAAAATGCTTACTCCAGAGCCAAGTTTAAAGACATTTGAATACCTTGCTGTCTGTCAGGATAATTTCTGTGATACTGCCAATCACGGTGATGAAGTCAAAGATATTCCAGGTATCTCGGAAATAGTTCTGCCAAGTGAGTTCAGTCGTTGGAACAGTAGAGAAAAAAAAGAGAAAAGAATGCAAGGAAAGAAAAGAAAAGACATCTTTCATTACATAACGTTGTCACTTGGAATTAAAACTTGTCAATTCATGCACAAATTCATTCTAACTTTGGCTTTAGTTTCCTATTTCTAACCAGAAATTCTATTTCTCCTTTACTAATTTGGGAATTTCTCCTTTAGAAAGTGTTTCCGTCACTATGGAAGAATTTGTTTTTGAAGCTGTCACTGGAAAGCTCACATATAAGTTTCTGTAAATTTTTATTTTTCAGAAATATTTATTTTTACTGAAGTACTACTCATAAAAAAACTGTACATATTCAATATATACATCTTGGTGAGTTTGGAGAGAAGTCCACCTCTATGAAATCAACTACCACTATACAACTTTTAAATTATTTACACCCATCAAGTGACCCGCTAAAACTATAGCTCTAATTTTTCAGCCAAACGCAAAATTCACAAAAGTAAATGATGAAAGGTTGCAGACAAGTCTCCCTCTAACTCCACTGAGCCTTTGCAAATCAACAAGTGATGAATAGATTTCATTTTCCTCTCTTTCTGCTGTCACACCTTTTGAAAAGTGAAACTAGGTAAGAAGCAAGGGGCCAGTAATGAAATAAGCAGGATGAGGGAGAAAGAGGAGATACATAGGATCTGGAAAATCCATCAGGCAGATAACACTCCACTTAATCAGACTAGACTATATGTCCACTTCCTATGCTTACATGAATCTAGACCTCAGACTTGGCTCCTTAAAACAGGACATTTAGGTCCTTTGCCACCTTCATTTCCTGTAGGAGAAAATTGAGGCTTAGAGAAATCTAATTCCAAAGCCATATACACCTCCAGAGCATGTAGAGAAACCAATGCACAGTGCTTCACCGGGAAGCTCACTTTGCATTATGGTACTGAGTTCCTTGGTAGTGGAGTAGGTTCCTGAATTATCAGGACTCTCCTATTCCCCAATCTGAGATAAACATCCTTCTTCTCAGATCACAGGTCTAGTTATCAAAGGACTAGAAGCTTTGAGTTCCAGTGGAGTATGCTTTACATAATAGCATATTACAATGTAAAACAGCATAGTGCAAAACAGTACAGTATCCTCTTACATGTGATTTCATTTCCCATGATTTCAGTTACCTGTAGTTCAAAAATGTTAAATGGAAAATTCCAGAAATAAATAATTTGCAAGTTTAAAATTGCATAGACTTCTGAGTAGCATGATAAAATTTCAGAATATCTCACTCAGAACCTGAATCATTTCCCATTTGTCCAGTGTACCCATGCTCTATATGCTATCCACCCATTCATCAAATATTTGTTGTCTTGGGTATCAAATCAGTTATGGTACCACAGTGATTGAGTTCAGTAATCCTTATTTATTTAATAATATCCCAAACACCAGAATATTGGCACTGGCAATTCAGATATGCCAAAGAGAAACTGTAATGTGCTTCTTTTTTTTTTTTTTGGCGGTACTGGGGATCGAACTCAGGACCCCGCGCTTGCTAGGCAGGCGCTTATTCCACTGAGCTCTATCCCCAGCCCCTCTAATGTGCTTCTTTGAGGTGAAAAGGTGAATAATCTCAAATTATTAGGAAAAACTACAGTCGTGCAACAGATAAGGACATTTCTATCAATTACAGGCTGCATATATAACAGTACTCTCATACAATTGCATTGTCTATTGTTACAGCAGTCTTAGCTTGTATAGTACACTCTATGATGTTTTTACAATGCCAAGATCACCTAACAATGTATCTCTCAGAATTCACATTCATTTCGTAACGCATAGCTGTATACATAACAAGGTCTGTAATATCTGCAATTTCAGGCATCACTGGGGATTTTAGAATTTATTCTGGCAGATAAGGGAGGAAATACTGCATAGATCAGGAGGCTATTATGAGCTCTGGAGTCAGACAGACCAGGACTTACTTGAACCCTGGCTCTGCTTTTTACTAGCCTTAGGAAAAGTTCTCATCTATTCTGAGCTACAGCTCATCCATAAAAGAAGAAAATGATAATACTTATTAATGTAATTGTCATGAAGATAAAGTAAATATGTAAAGCATTTGAAACTTAACAGGCTGTATGGTTTACATTACTTCTTTCTGTCTCCTTGTTCACTTCTCTTTTTATTCCTACCCTGCTTTCCAATTCTACCTTTTATTGCATAATCTCTAAAAAGTTATACAAGATTTCTGATGTTCAATTGCCTCATTTAAAAACAACAACAATAATGGTAATAATGATGATATCTGCCATGTGGATTTCAGAGTCACTGAGACGATGTAGCGTACACTGAGGAATTCTGAATTGGGGAAGTCTAGAGTATTGTATCATGTACAGGCTTATGGAGACTAGTGATGCCCTTTATAGTGTGAGTGCCTCTACACTGTGAATAAACACTGGGGTGAGGGTGGGAAGGAGGCAGGCCTCAGCGCCAAATCCTTTGGTTAAGCTGTAAGTACGGATTCAGCCTTCACCATAATTAGACTTGTAATTGGGGGCTAAGTCACCGACAATGTCAATAGTACATGCAAGCCATCAAGACACACAGAGAAACTTCCCTGTTGTGGCTCTGGTGTTTCACTCTTTTTCAGTCCATCCTACTCAGGGCTGGATTGTTTTATAAAAGCATCTTTGTTGGTGGCAGTTTCTTTTTTACCTTGTCTTTCCAAGTCTCAAAACACTCAAAAGGAAATTAAGTAAACCACAGTGCAGCCTCCTACAAAGGGTTCCCTTCAACTCTCCACCCCAGACAATCTAATTAATGGTGTTTCAAAGAAACAGAAGAGATCAAAAGCAACCCCCACAATCAACACTGACAATTATCAAACTCAGGCCAGAGTCCCTGTTAAATCTGCCAGCAGACACACACTCATTCAGATCACTAGCAAAGTTTTTCTTCTAGCAGGCAAAGCCATACACACATAATTTGAAATGGTAGCTCACAGCCTAAATAAGTGTGAAGCAGCTGTCAGGTGGGCCTATCAGCATCCTACTGACCTCTCAGCACACACCGAAGCAAGCAAGGGGAGGAGATAGAGGGGATTATTTTTTATAGGACACTGAAACAAAGGACCAGGTTTCCTTAACACTCTTGAGAACAGATGCAAAGAATTCACCAAACAGTTATAATCAGTAATTAAGGAAAAGTAAAAGGAGAGATCATGCTGGAAAATCTCATTGCCATCCCTCCCAAACCCAATTCCAGAATCCTTCCCCCACCCACATACCCCTTAAATGTCACTGGCCTTTGTAAGCATAAGGAATAAACATTTATTTTCATTAGTAGAAATTTTCTTCATGCCACTTACCAGAGGAAAACTAATAGGTAAAATCTATTATTTGCTATTATTTGAGGCTAGAGGGACAGATTATTTTTAATTGGAGTCATTAAATTCTTATATTTTTACCAGTAAATAAGCACTGAAGGTTTATTAGTGCAGACTTTGTTTTGGTCCTTTCCACATAAATTGCAGCTGTGATAAAGCCCGGTGATGGCCACTTTTAGCTGCAGACAGGATTTGACAAGATCGAATCAAGTGGATAGTCAGATGAACATGGAACCAGGAGCCAGCTTTCCTTGCCCTTTCTCCTCTCCTCCTCACACGCTGTCTTATCTCTATGGCAGTTTACTGAGCAGTCAGAATGAGCTCACAGTTATGTGACAGGTATGTGAGCCATTTCTGGAGTAGCAGTAGCCACCACCTTCCAACAAAGGCTGGGAATGCACCCAAAAGAAGAGAAGACAGGCCCAGTGCTGGGAAAGATTCAATGACATACCAAGAAGCCAAAAGCGATGATCTTCAGGACACATTCTAGGGAGAACACCATGGTGAAGGCAATATTCAGGTACTTCAGGGCCAACTCATAGGTACAGGGAGCAGAATAATACTGCCAGACAGACAAGAAGAGACAAAGTCAGCACCTTGTGGTGGGGGGACAACACAAGTCACCAAGGACAGCCACCCCTCAGTTTGAGCTTATAGGTTACTTTGGTGTCTCGTACAGGAAGAGATGAGTATTGAATGCTACAATGGAAAATTACACATCCCGTGTGGCAAAACAAAGCAAAACACAGATCCATACCTCACCTACCTAGACTACTTAATAGCAATACAGCCCATCTGCCTAAGATGTAGGTGAGCAGAGCAGAAACATTTTGTAGCAGGTACTTTACTATTTAGTATTAAATAAGATCAAACTCTCTTAATGCTCCAACACTCCTTTAGACCCCAAGTTGTCTAAAGGTCATTTTCTGTCCTTTTGGGAGGTTAACTCTTATTACTACCTTTGCTCTTGGAAGCTCCTGGACTGCTACTACATGCTTTACTCTATTTGGCTCATTAGACCTCAGAGTCCAATAGACAAATAAATGAGAGGTAGCAGCCTGGTACCTTGGAAGGTTTTCCGAGTGTCTCTGAGCACAAATAGTTGCTCAGGAGGGAACAGTTCCTGGGTTCACCCTCCTCTTACCTTCATCATCAGCACCACAGTGTTCAAGGCAATCATGGCCATGATGGTGTACTCAAAGGACGGAGACACCACAAAGTGCCACACACGATACTGGAAGGTGTGCCTGTTCTGTGGCATGTAGCGGGTGAGCGGTTTGGCGCTGATGGCAAAGTCAATGCAAGCCCGCTGCAGAGAAGTCACAGTTATTAGTCCTGGCTCAGACTCCTACACCTTGCACAAGATAGGCTCTCCATGTTACAGGTTAGAAGGAGAGGATGACACAGAGACAACAAGGTAGAGCTACATGAACATAGAAATGGACAAAACTAGATGCAAGATGTCACTTTAAATTGGTTTATAAAACTGGAGGTCTTTTTTCACATGGGGTCGGGACTTGGTGGTTATGAATAAAGTCTTTTCCTATAGTCCATGGCTGAGAAACTCAGATAGGAAGGCCTTCCTGAGTCCTTTAGCCAGAACAACAGACCTGCAGGGTGAGAATCCTTTATCTGAAATGCCTAGAACTAGAAGTATTTGGGATTTTGAATTATTTTCCAATTTTTTAAGATTTGCATATACATAAGATATCTTGGAATATGACCCATGTTGAAACAATACTCTTTCATGTATGCCTAAAACAGACTAAAAATAATTTTATATAACATTGTTAATAATTTTATGCATGGAACAAAGCTTCATGCTGTGGGATTTTCCACTCTTAGTGTCATGTTGCTGAAGAAGTTTTGAATTTGGGATCTTTTTAGATTTTTGGATTAGAGATGCTCAACCTGTATCTGTCTATGTAGCACTTCAGTCCCTAACAGTTTCTAGTTCAGTTCTGTTATTGAACAACAACAAAACCAACTATGAAATCCTGCAATTTGCCAAAACTATGCTTGTTCTTGGAAAAGCAGCCATCAGACATAGTCCCTACCCCTAGAGAAAATATATATGTCCTTAAGGCCACAGGCAGGAAAGCAAGTGTCTTAATATTATCTTTGAATCACACATCTATCCTTTCCAGACTATTACACTTAAGGTAGAGGCTGCATTGAAATATCTCCTGTTCTACCTTCTATTTCTCTGTGCCTCACACTTAGGCCTGAAAGAGAGAAAGTGCTCAGAAAATGTGTTTAGCAATACTAAGGTCTCCATCTTGTCTCTATAACTACATAACAAATTCAGAAAAATAGTCCTTTTCCCTAACACAGGCTCCAGGGTCCTTCCTGAAGCTCCCGCAGTCCCTCATCATGGACCACCTGTGGTTACCTCATTCTTCTCCAGGCTGCATTCCTCCATCATCTTATCTCCCTGCTCCTGGAAGGTTATGATGATCAGAGCCACGAAGATATTGACAAAGAAGAAAGGAAAGACCACAAAGTAGACCACGTAAAAGATGGACATTTCCATGCGGTTGCTGCGGCTTGGGCCTCGGTCCTCCTCTGTCACATCTACAGAATGCTGCAGAACCCTGTGGGGGCAAGAGGAGGGGCACAGATGGTGGATGACAGAATTAGGAGCCAGACTACCTATTACAGCTCTGTAGCAGACTTCTTTAATTTTACAGATCCACCATTAATTTTGGAGGAGGCGGTCCATAACCAAGTTGGTGAAGACCCATTGATACCTCAGTCCACTGCTGTTTCTAGCCCCCTTTCTATAGGTACCCAAATCCTAAGCAACAGACTCACAGGACACTGCACAGTGTAAGTCATCATATTCAACACCAAGTGACTTCTGGATCACTATTCAGCATTTTTCTGCCAGCTAGAGTATGCTGTCTCTATAAAGTGTTACCCTAGTCATTGCATAGCCTTTAGCTATGGGCAACATAGGAACTTGGATTCCGTTGTCTTCTCCATAAGAGGTATGATGTGTCTACAGGTTCTAATAGCTCATCCTCATCCCTCCATCCTCAGGCTCTTAGATACAGGGCCAAGTTGGAGAGTAAATCTGTCTAAAACAGCCCCTGGGGACACTCCTAAGAGATGGAGAGCTGTTGAAAATGCATTTGTTCTACAGGGGTCAAATGGCTTCACTTATGCCTCAGTAACTGGCTAAAACAGTAAGGTTTCAAATAGTTCCCTTTGTCTGCCCCCCTTCATCTTCACCTGGAGGTTTTGCATTCTTCCTCCCCTCTGCCTGTCTCACCCACTCATAATCACTCACTCTCCTGAGTACAGTAACGATGGGTTAGCTTGGTTCCTCTTCAATCAGCCTCTCAAGGCACCCATGTGGCCCCACCCCAGCTCACAGAGAAGTATACCAGCTGCAGCCCAGAACTTACTGAGGCCATCCTTCCCCCGTGGACACTGTGAAGAGGGTCAGGAGGGCCCAGATGATGTTGTCATAGTGGAATTCATGGCGCTTCCATTCCCGGCCCTTCACCTCCATCTTGTTTTTCTCATGGTCTACATAGTTGCCTCTAAAATCAGAGTGAAAATGAAAAAAGGCCTCTTCACTATACCTCACAGAAGAGCCAGAATATTCCACAGATTTCAAGAATGTACTGTTAATTCGTAGCATTTTGTCTCGAAACCCTGTATCACTTTAAATGTCCTTGCTTTGGTTTATTTATGTCTGTGATGCTGGTGTGCTGCTATTGTATTTTTTTTCTCATTTACTATTCTCTTCAAGATAAAATTAAAAAAAAGACTGTAGGGTAACAATCACCACCATGCAAAATGTAAGGAAGAAGGATTTTATTAAAAGCAGGTGTAACCGTGGAATAAAAGTAGCATTGATGTGCAGTAGATGTGGGATTAAATGCCAACATTTTCACTAGTTACTGTGTAGCCATGCGCAGTTTAAACTTTCAATCTCAGCTTTCACATCTGTGATACAGAAATAAAACCCATCTCAACAGATCGCTATGAGAATTTAAAATAAAAAACTGAGTGTCAAATACCTTTGATGACATTTGACACAAAAGATGTTCCTATCTTACTTTTTTACTGAAAGAAGAATAGGGAGGAAAAGGTAACTGGGTCAAGCAGTGGAGGACGGAGAAGGACTCCTCAGAACACGGTAAGCAAACACTGCGTACTTGGTGCAGGCAGCACTTACATGCACTCCTTCTCGGTGTCCTTGGAACTGTCTGTACAGTAAAAGAACTTTCCCTTGAAGAGCTGGACTGCGATGACAGCAAAGATGAACATGAAGAGCTTGTAGACAATGAGTATGTTGAAGACATTCTTCAAGGAGGTCACCACACAGTCAAACACAGCCTGTGGACAGCAGCAAAGGGCCTTGGTGTATATGAGACCCATGACAACATCTGCACCTGCCCAGAGCTGAGGTGGGACCATACCACCACCCAGCAGCACTGAGAAACTGCACCAGGAGATGTCACCCTGCTAAGGAGGGGGTGACACTCTTGGGACTAAAACGCCTTTCAAGCTGGTCATGGTAGTAAGGACCTCTGGCTCAGAAGGACACACACTCTGATTGAAAGGAAACCCAAAGCAGTAAACCCAATGTGATGACATAAAACAATGAAGGGGGTTCTTTGTGGGATCCTGGTGGGGTACTCAGCATGTAGCGTAGGAGTGTAATGCTGGAAGGGATCTTTGCGATCACTTAGTCCATTTTTATCATTAAGCAATTTCTCCCTGCCCTGTTGGGTGACATCCACAAGTTTATTTCTGTGCTGATGTGTTTGCTCTTTACCCTTCCTAAATGGATCAAGGAGTGACAGTACACTGTAGTCTTTGCACATTTCAGTGATACTTTGTCCTATATCCGTACATTTGTTCTGATTACATTCAACCTTTCATGTAAATGTCATTTAGTCTAAAGATAGCATGAAAATAACAGAGACAATGTGAGAAGGACTGAGACCCACCCTGACTTAGAGATGAGGATGAGAAAGGACGGAACCAGGCATTTACACTTCAGTTACAAGATGATGGGTCTCCAGAGAGCTCCATTCTAAGCCCTAAGCTGTAAGGAGTAACATAGAAGTGTGACCCATTTCTAGGTTTTTAGGTTTAGCTCACTGCAGGGAGAGTCTAGCCCTATGGTGGCTCCACATTTGTGCAGTTGCTTCTCCACAGCACTGGGTGAAGCATCGTTGGTTTAATTAGTTCAACACTGCAGGGAATGTGAGTGACACATAGCCGTGTGGAATCATCAGAGCCACCCACGTCTCCCTCAGGTTACACTGTGGAGAGAGGAACCAGCACTCTCTAATTTAACAGAATTAACCAAGGTCGAGGTCGCTTTCTCCAGCCCGTTAACTAATCTCATCAAGCTGCCTGCAGGCTCCCAAGGATCCACAGATGCCTGCACCACAGCTGGCAACCATGGCTGGGCCCCAGGAAAGGGGCACAAAGGGAGAGTACTGTCAGGTTCAGGCCAGGCCAGTTACCGGGTGGATGGGAGGTCTTATTACAGGGGGAAGGCAGGGAAGCCACCTCTCTTGAAGCATAAGTGTTTCTGGCTGGGAGTCCATACAGTGCATCAGGGCCTTGGTCTAAGAGGAAACCATGTCTTAGCCAGTCTGGGCCTTTCAGAGGTGGCTTTCCTTCTGCCCCCTACCTTTGATAAATCAATCTAGTTGGTTTTGCCTCCTTCTTGTAGAACAAGAACAGACAGGAAAGCAGACCAGCAAAGGTTTAGGGTTGGGATGAAGTTGGTAGGGAGCATCAGAGGTTACAAGAACCCCATAGGAAATGAGAATCTAGATGCAAGAAAGTGTCAAGCCCACAGCTTTCTGTACTCTGTGGCAGGCATGGGGGAGAGTACGTCCACATGTGCCAGCAGAATTGCCAACTTGCAGGAACCACTCAAGCCAGCTCACCTGTCCACATCACAAATGTGTGTTGGAAAGTTTTCAAGTTGAAAGTCTAAGGATAAGTAATTTGTCACAGGTATTGAAGCTCCTACGTCCCAGAGCTGAGCCTGGCACTAACAAGGGCTCTTTTCCATGATGACAAGGATTCTCAACCAGGGCTCAATTTAGAAGGCAGTTTCCAAGCCTTTCCCTGAGACAGTCTGGTTTTATTGTACCACAGTGGCCCAGGAACCTGCATTTGAAAAACCATCTAACTGATCCTGATACAGATGCTGTATAAGCCACACTTTCAGGCACTGCACTATTCTTTGTGACTCTGCAGGCAGGTAATTAAATCTGCTTCTGGGGAAGCACCCTGATGCAGCTCCCAATGATGGGCTCAGCCCTGTGCTTCAGCTTGCTTTTCTGGCCATGTGGCCCTGGCAGCAGCAGCAGGACTACAAGGCTAGGAAGTGGGAGGGAGAAGTCACAGATATTCAGAAAGAACTTCTCTCCTATGGAGTTGTAGCTTCCACTAACACCGACATGTCAGTGGGGGAGAAGGCAGGATGGAGGTGAGTCCAACAGGCTAGCAAACAGAAATGCTAAAGCATAACCTGAGAGAGAGGAAGATCTTGAAAAGCTGGCACCCAGGGAGCATGAGCAAGGAGGGTACTGGACAAGGAGGCATCAGGTCCTGCCAGTAGGAAGAATTTAATTTGAGGTAAGTCACTTACCCATTTATCTGCTGCTTATGCCAAAGCTGGACTATGTGAACTCAGAAAAGTTACTGACCTATCTGTGCCACCCATAAATTTGAGAGGTTAGAGCTAGAAAATCCCTTCCTTCTCTAGATTCATAAATTTAAAAATTTCAAGTTACTCCACTTACCCTAGAACATAGTCTATAAGACATTCAAAGGGCTCCCATAGCTTCTGTTTTAGTGTTCTGGGTCCACTTTAATGACATAAGGACAAAACACATAGGCTTCTTCCTGCATCACATGGCACTAGAGAGTACAAGATGTCACCTGGGTCTGGACTCAAGAGGCAAAAGCCCTCGTACTGATTTTTTTGCATGTTGGGTACTTTCCTTCAAAACTAAGACTTTAGCTCAGGGAGATGAAAAAAATCTCAGTACAGGTATGAGAAAAATAAATATTCCCAGAGTGACTTGGAGAATTCTCTTTAGCCATGGCTGGAAGAGGGAAGAATGGGATGTGAAGACAGAAAGCTCTGAAAACATTACCTTGAGCTTGGGCAAGCGCTTGATCGTTTTTAGGGGCCTCAGAACTCGGAGCACCCGTAGAGACTTGATGGTCTTGATGTCGCGTCCCTTGTTGGTTCTGGCAGGAAAACACCACCAGGGAATCATTTTAAAGCAGGGGCAAAATAAAAGCAACAGTTATACTTCTGCGTTACTAACCACAGGTAAAAGGATAGAAATATGGAAAAGAGACTAGACATTGGGTCAGTGTAAACTCCTTCAGTGACACTCCACAAAAAATGCTATAGGAATATTCTCCAATCACTCCCCAGAGTGCATGCACATACATCCATATACACATATACCCACGCATGCATACCCACATACACATACATACCCATGTACACATGCATACACATATACACACGCATACCCATCTACACACGCATATCCATCTACACACACAGTCCCCAACTCACTATGGTTCAACTTACAATTTTTCTACTGGATGGTGCAAAAGTGGTACGCATCCAGGAGAAACTGCACTTCAAATTTTGATCTTTTCCAAGGCTGAAGCTACACAGTACAGCACTCTCTCCCAATGCTGGGAAGCTGCTGCTTCAGTCAGCCATGAGATAATGAGAGTAAATAATATTCTACTGTTTTGCTAAGCTATGATATTTGGTAGGGAACTGTATTAAATGGGTTTTTAACTTCCATATTTTCAATATTTGGTGGATTTACTGGGGCTGAACCCTACCATAAGTTATGGATCATCTGTGTACAGACACTGAGAAACATGTAAGCATACTTGCACACACACATATACACAGGCATGCATTCATATTTTGAAAATTCTTTTCCCTGGCTCCCAGACTAATCTGGTCATTACCACACTGGCAAATAAAATGGAAGGTATATCAACTGGGGAACACAACCAGTTTGGATCTGCACTGTACCAAGTCCAGTGCTTTTCCAGTAGCAGGTTTTTAAATGATAATCATTGACTTGCATGGGAATCCATGGCTAAACTTACCAGGGCATTTGACTTAGTCTAGATGTGTTATCTCTGAATAGTTCATCAAGGTGGAAAGAGCATGGTGCTGAGGGCTTGTGGGGAACATGACATCCTTATTGAGCAAGCCACCTCAACATGGTCCTGGTTCTTGCCAGGACCTTGGCTCACACCCCAGTATCTCTGGGAGGCTGGCTCTTCCCATGGTCCTTTCCATTTTAGATACCCTGCACTTTGCATAAACCTCACAGGCCACTCAGGTGGAGCAGTTGGGCCTTTCCCACCTTTGTTCTACCCTATAGCTAATGACTGTCCTTATTTAGCCTCTTAGAAATGTTTTCTCCTGACAGAGAAAACACATTGTCCTTTTATTTCCAGGAATGAAATGAATAAATCAAATTGCATTTTTCTTTCCTCTCTGCACATCCTCTGAGATCTTTACATTCAATTCAAATAATTGCAATTTTTAAAACATGCAGGTGATGGAAAACAAGACTAAATAGTGAGGTCGGGCTCTGGTTTCTTTCTCAAGTTAGATCAGATTACTCTTGGCCATAACCTACAAGTCCTTTTTATTTACCTGTAGATCTGATTATAAATAATCCAGAAGTATCACTTTGATGTAGACTTTTACACCCAGAGCCTTTGGAATATTTTGTAAACTATTACATATCCAAAAGAGGTTGCATGTAAGTCAAATACTACCCAAACTAATAATAATTATTTCTCAAGATGGCTTGGTAGCTCCTAATTTTTAATCTTTTGGATATCAGTGGAAACTCACCACTCCTTCCTCAGTGAGTCAGGCTCCTTCCCGCCAACCATAGTTTCTCCCTCCTCCAACCCACTCCTCCCATTTTTTACTTAAAGAAAAAAAAACAAACATATTTACCCCAAAGCATTCCTATGGAGGGTCCCATCAGAAAGCAGTAATAAAAAGGGTTGAGGGATAGAAAAAAAAGGTAACAGTCAGAAAACTCCAAGGAGAACAGAGACCATTACAATGACACGACCTGCCCACAGCCTTGGCACTTGTGGAGCCCACATGTGAAAGGAAGGACCAAGCAGCACCTGTTCCACAAGACCCCCGCCCCCAACCACAGGGATGAAGGTGCTTTGCAAGCACTAGTGAAACTTCCTTTAGATCACTGGCACTCTCAGTCTTGTACTTTGCCCATTGGAACCCAGCTTAATTGAAAATTTCTAAATGTAGACTTTTCATTTTCTGAACAGTCTTCAGACAAAAACAGTTTCTGGTGGATGTGTAAGAAACCAAGCTGGAAGAATTATACCTCTGCATCATTCCTCTGCTCAGGAAAAGCATTTCAAGTCACAAGTCACAGGGGGATAGCTGCACTTAAGCAGGGTTTCATCTGAAGAGGAATAAGTGACCACTTTGACAGGACTCCGCTAATTTCTCTGCAAAGCTCCAATGACCAATATCACTAAACTACTTGGAAATAAGGGGGAGCTATTTATCTATCAGGGTTATAGAAGAAGCTGCCCTTTGATAAATTAAATGACCAAGGGTCTGTTTTGAGCTATTTACTGTGCATATGAAGCAAAATAATCACTGCTCCACTGCTGAGTCATAGTGAGTCAAAGCGTAAATGTCTTTGAGATGGAAATAATTTAATTTTAACTTTTTGAGCAATTATTGTTTATTCTGTGCTACACACGTTAGTACAAATCTTTCTTTAATGTGCCTAGTAATCTTAGGACAGAGGCTGTGCCCTTTTTGGTTCAGAGGTGACAGAGCAGTTAAGATACCCAGCGTCAACTGGTAGAGCTGGGACTTGAATGTGATGTTTGGAGCTGTTACTGTTAACTACAAAGCCTGTGTACTAGCAGCTTTTGGTTTAAGGCTCTGTCAAACAGCTCACCAAATTTTAGAGCTAGAGAACACCTCTGAAACCCACTTACTTGCAGAAGAAACTAAGGCACTAGGAAAAATGGCACATATAAGATCACTCCATGAGAAAGCCAAGAGCCACAGGTGAACACATGTCCCATGATTTATCACCTTGGCCCACTGCTATGAAGAAGTAGCCAAAATTCAAGCTTTGGCTCTTAATTGCCGGTAACTGTGAAGGTTACTTTTTCTCCCTAATCCTTTTTCCATATAACAAAAAACTACGTTGTACTACCTACTTACCATATGTGGCAGCAAAAACTTTTAATTCCCATTTTACTCAGTAAACAAATCCAATTTCAATACTATGTTCATTTTTGCTGTGAATGCCAAAGGAATGCATATGTGAGAATTAAACCCAAGGCCTTCGACCCTTAAATTCTTAATGAGGTAATTTTCCAGTGTTCAGAGGACAGAAATATCTTTCCTTGAATTGTAACAGAATCGTTTCACATATGAGACCAGGCATTAGTTGGTAAGTCAATGATATCTCGATCTTTCATACAACAAGCATCTGTGGGGTCCTTACCTTCCATCAGGCACTGTTCCAGGTACTGGAACAAAAGAGATGGCTAATCTCGTGGAACTTGCCTAGTCTAGTAGGGAAGACAGACCTCAGGGAGATGAACACATAAAAACAGTATAATCGCAAACTGCCACAGGAGAGATTGAATTATTTGATCGAAAATGTACCAAAATTACAACATGAATCACTCTCCTTTCCCCAAGGCTACACTTATTTTGAGGAAAAACTCAAGGAGTCCCCCATGCCCCTAAGATATGGGAACAGGCTGGGGATCAATATACAGGCAGGTGGTTTAGGGTTATACACCCCAGGCTGTGCTTTCTGCTTAGCCCTGCTCTCCATCTCAGAGACATTTATATCTAGGGGTAACTGAAACAGTTCTTAGAAGCCACATAAGAAACAACTATAAACAGGATGGCCTAGTATTTCTTGCTCTTCTGACACATCTACATAAAAGATAGAATTTGCTCCCCACAATTAATTTTTCTTCAGGATTATAGTAAAATATCATGGTATGGAACACAGGGGATTTAAAATCATTGTACACATATTCTTTAGTTTAGAAATTAAGGTTCCTTAGAAGTTAGACTCCTTCAGATCTAAGAAGAGAAAATAATCGCACGCAGGCTGAAAGGGAAGAGTTGTCATTGCTTTCATACCTTTCAAACAAGTCTCTTACTGCAGAGGAGACACTGAAAAACTATGCTTTTGTAGCATGTGTGAGGCTTAGCATTGAAATAAAAAGCTATGACTTTGAAGAGACACAGAAAAATGTTTATATCTTATGTTTTGTTAATATAGGGTCAACACTGATTTGAAAATTACCATGTGAAATAAAAAGAATACTGGATAACATAGCCACAGAGTCAGGAAAAGCCTTAACAATTTAGCCCTGACTAATTAAAATATGCCATAATTTAGACAGGGCCTAGGCCAAATTACCTCCCTGAAATCCATAATGAAAGCCGATGTGATTTCCAGGGAGATATTTTGCCAAACTAGGAGGGCAGTGTTTCAGTCGAGGCACATTGTTTTGAAAATAATTTATATGCTTTTCAAAAATCATCTAAATAAGTCATCTGATCATACTGTTAGTTTTTTGCTACTAAATATACAATTAGATTTTTTACACATCCTAGCTAGTTAGAATTTCAGCAGATTTAAAAGTTGACTGTAATATAAAAATCCAAAAATAATTCCACATGCTACAACACTGGTCCCACTTTAACTGGGACTCAGTGGGACATCTATTTTACCATTTGTTTCCCACTTTATCTCTAAGTAGACTGGCTGTTCTCCAGGAGAAAATAACAAGTCTGTTTCTCTTGTGTCTCCTCAGTAAAAGATGAGAATTTCCCAGCTCAGTTGTCAAGTTGTCCTCCAGATGTGTCATGTGTAATCGTTAATCATTCGCTGTCATCTTGTTCTCCAGCTACTGGGTCCCCTTTTTGGAGAGGACACACTCACGTTGATTTCTGCTCAAAACTGGCTCTCCTTCCACAGCAGCAGAGAAGATACATCAAGTTCTGAAGGGCACTTCATTCTTTTTTCCTTTTTCTTTTTTTTTTTTTTTTTTTTGGTGCAGTGGTGGGGATTGAATTCAGGGCATGCTGCATACTAGTCAAATGCTTTACCACTGAGTTACATCCAGTAGCCCAAGCTCATGGCTGTTTTAATCTCATGGTCCTTTGCCCTCCTCTCTCATGGTCCTTTGCCCTCCTCAAGAGCCCAGAAGGCAATAAGGTAGGGGTCTGAAGGAATCTCTTGCCTTGGGGAATGGCTAGGCTTGCAGGAGGGTGAGACAGAAAGAGAGGACATGCTGGGAGGAACTTTAAGTGCTTTCCTAAAGGGTCTGGATAATTACGTGGTAGGCAATAATTGCCACCACTTATTATATAACTGAAGTGCTTGATGCTATATTGAACACTAAATATATTTTTACCTTATTTAATCTTGCAGGACCAAAATACATGTATTTTTAATTTGTACTTGCTGATGAAGAAGCAGAAGTTCAGTGAGTTAAGGCAGCTAATAATTAATATTGCTAGGATTTAGGCCCGAATGTGCCAATGCTGAATCCTAAGCTCTTATGTGTCATGTTACAATACCTCTCAAAGGGGAATTACTGAAAGATTTTAACTAAAGAAAGGAAGGGTGAAAGAAACAAGCAATTTCTGAGCTCAGATATTAAGGCAATTGATTTTACTCCCTGTGGTCAGTCTGGGTCCATTCATGGAAAGAGAAAGTTACAGGTGGAACATCAAGACGGAGAAGCACAAGGGTACCCTTCACCATCTGCCCTATAGGTCTGTGTATGTCCAAGTACTGAGAAAAGGATCTGTAGACTGAGGAAAGGTCCATGACAAGCCATTGCTCTGCGTTTAACAGGATTGATGGCCTGGAACTAATCTAAACATCATGGCAGAGAGGACTCTGACATACTGGAGAAAATGCTGAACTTGAATCAGCACAGCCAGGCTGCCCAAGAACTGACTTGGCTCTTTCTCATCCACTGAGTCAAACTAGTCCAAACCCTGGCAATTCATTCCCGAACTGTGAAGTGAACTGTCATATGATAAATGACATAAAGTATGCAAGGAAATGCGAAGGAAGTTTCCCCTTTCGTACTGACAATGCTTGCCTCACTAAGACCTGTGGGTAAGACTATGATTGTCTGCTTATGTGAAAACTTCAACTCAGCACTTTGACTATGTCGCTGCTCAGCTGCTCCCATCTGGGAATTACTTTTCCTTCTGTCCATGCCTCAGTATCTCTTGGGTTCACCCATATGCCTTAAATCCACTGTTACTCTACCATTTTTGTTCTGTGACCAGAGAACTAGCTAAGTGATTGACGCCTAATCCTGTCCTTCTTGTAAACGGACCTCAACAAGCTTCTCATAGGTGACACCCTTTTGCAAACTTTCTCTTTTGCACTGTATATCACTATACTCCAACTGGAAGGTATTTTTTGTCTGGGCACTAAGCAGCAGCAGGAGGCAGCAAAGCATCTGTCTTCTAGCAGTTTTGTTATTCAGTGAACAGTGACCTGATTTGTATTTCTTCTTAGTTTTCATATTCTAAACATACCCCAAAATCATCTGTTGATCTTTCGAGGAAGGCCTTGCCTGAATTACAGCCAATACAGCCTCCCAGCTGGAGAGTAATTTGTAATTCTAGGCTGTGGCCCTGTGAGTATGGATTAAGCAGATGGCTGGCAGGTCACATGACCTGAGATACTTCTGAAGACCCATCATCAAGTCTTCTGTCCCAGAATACTCTAAAAGTTACTTTTAGAGTGAAGGGTTTCCATAAGTCCTGCAAGACTAGGCTTGTCTTATGGCATGAAGCCTTGCCTCCTATAGAGTGCTTTTTGTATCTGGGTGTGGTTAGACTAGTTGCTGGTTACAGTGTGGAAGGAACTGTTTCCCGACTGAACCATTTCATCTTGTCTAGTTTTGTGGCCGCAGGCCAAGATCCTATTTATAAACAGTCATCTCCCAAATGTGCTGTGGGTAAAGAAAAATACTTAGGTGTGCACAACATAAGACAAAGTTCTGCAAATGCATGTTCTCCAGGGGGCTCCTCAGCAGCACCAACGTCACGTGCGATAGATACTGTAGTTCCCAGTGTTTGCCAAACCATGCCTACTGGGACTTAAAGGCAAAAGCAGACAGGTAAGATGCTCCTTTCAGGCACTCCCTCCACGTAGCTTCCATTGTGTACCCCAAGCCCCATTTTCAAGGCAGCTGGGCTATAATGCAGCAATGGGCACTCCAAGAGTCCCTGCCTGGATACAAAGTCAGATGAAGTCACTCAAGGGTACGCAACACTGGCATCTTGAGGTGCTCCTCAGATATCTTCCCATCTGCTCACTGATGGAATTTTTCAATTCCTTTTCATCCAGCATCCTAAATCCACAGACAATGGGCTACCTGACAGCTAAATTCAGTTTCAGTCCTTCATTCTCCTCCAGAATAGGGGAACTGGGTGGTCTATCGGAATCAGTGGTAAATGGATCTTCTTTTCAGAAAGTAGGAGTTTGCCCACTTTTCTTCCTTGCAAGATGAATGTGTCACTACAGCTTGCTCCTGGATACACCCCTTTCAGTTCTGAAAGAGTGGAGGCTGCAGAAGAAGCACCATAACCAAAGCTTGAGGCTTGAAGGGACTACCTTGTAGGGGCAGCAGTGAAAAAGTGGCTGGGGAAGACAGCCAGATTTAGGAAGATGACTGTTCTCTTGGATCTATGCTCTTCTGAGTGTGAGCATGTTCTAGCATTTGTGTTCGCAATAGTCCCTCCTTTCCTCTGTGCGTACGCCCCTATCTTCAGAGACATAAAATGCTGCAAACATCAGACCAGAGGGACACATCCTGTAGCTCCACAGGGCCCTTCCAAATCTCACACTCTTTGTGCCTGTTTTACTGAACAAATTCAGAACCAGCTCTGCTGCTATAGCTAGTTCTAAATCCAATAGAGACCTTATGTACCTTAGCAATGAGGCAGAGTGTCAAGTGTCAGGAAAGAAACACGTTTCAATGAAAAGAATGTAATAAAAGCTAATGTGGGAACTCTGGTTCCTTCTGGCATCAAGAAGCAGATTGACTCATGTTTTCATTTTTGGCTAAGAACTGAATAATGAAAGGCCAAGTGTGGCTGTGGGCCAGATCTTTTTGCATGCCAGGGAGTCCTGACCTTACCTCGTGCCCTGCTAAAACAGCACAACAGGAAGTTTCAACATCAGCTGCCAGAAAGCCTGTGTGACACTGAATGCTGACGGATGCACAGCCAGAGTAAGTGTGCATGTAGGGGAGGAGAAGGGAGCAGGACTGGTGGTGATTTTCTATTAAAACATTTGTGCTGAAAAGCAATCATGTGCTGTGGTTTACTACTAAGAATGCAACCCAAGGAGGTCACCTTCCTGGGCAAGGTGATCTGGTCATGTAACATGCAGAAGAGTGAAAACGGAGAGGGCAGGGCTCCAGGTAGAGTGCAGGAATCATACATACACTTTCTGGACCTCCCCTCTGAGATGCTGTCCCTCTTCTCTCTCAATCCAAGTCCCTCTCTAAACTAGAAGACCTGAAGCCTGAGGACACAGACAACATCATCTTTACCATGCAAACTTCTGTGAGATTCACAAATGCAACCTGCATAGTGGTCATGTGGATTCCCCACAGGCAGCTGCAACTGACTCTGCGGGTCCCTGGGGGTGAGGAAATGTGTCTGATGCACAGGTTCCCAGAAATGCCAAGGCTGTGACCATCTCCACCTTCCTACCCAGCAGGTCAGGAAGCAGAAGTGATGGCAATAGGGTGCGAGAAAATTGAGGGAAGCAGTTTCTGGTCCTTGAAATAGGAAATAATTATAATATCGAAGAATCTCCCTTTTGCAGGAAGAGAAAGATAAAAGACAAAGGTTTCATAGACCCAGCCATTCACTCGACTCTTCTTGAAACCTCAGAGGAAATGGCACAGGTCAGGACATTTATAGTTGGCAAACACTCTGTGTCTCCATATGGCCCAAAAAGTGGGATGTTGTGAGGGCAGTGGAATCAGGGAGAGCTGTTCCCAACCCCTGCCAAAACCCTGCCCACCTCCCTACAGAGATGCTGGGCTTAGAAGGAGACCTGAGTGTTCTTATAAATGCTTTATAATGTAAAAGAGGACAAGAAAGAACAGAAAAGCTGCAATATATCCTCCCATTGATTTTCTTATCCCCCCCATATGTCCACACTGATAACAAAAATCCCCTTCCCCAACTCTTCAAAATCAATCAAATTCTCAAATGGAATTTGTCAAGTTTACATTATGAAGAATCCCTTGTCTTGATGTATGCAGCCATAGAGAACAGAGACTTCTCTCCAGCCACTACACAGAAACATATATGCTTATAGGAAACACACACAATGGTAGGCGCAGATCTCTACAGCAGCAGGACTTGGGAACAGTACAGCTTTCTAGGAGAATTCAGCTGGAAGCCCTTCTGTCCCTGTGGTTAGAGGCAAGGCCCGTGCAAGTTGGGTTGGGTTCTAAGAAGGTCTTCTTTGGCAGTGGTGGAAGGGACCCCAAGTCACCTCTGATTTGTGAGGAGCCACATAATGATGCTACCATGGCAACCACATCAGTTATTCAAATCCACTGAGCAATGGCCTTTGCAGAAACCTCAGTAGGACAAGGTTCAATTCCAATAGGGAAAGAGACTAGGGCAGGAGGAAGGTTATCTGAATGGAGGACATTCATTAGGGCTAATCCATGGAATGACAGTGAAGGTTACCCACAAGGAGAAAGATACCTGACAGGCCTGCGGACAACCCCACATTTGGCTTTCCTACTGGCCTGAGCCTCTGACCAAGGGGGACATGGGCTCAGTGGCTATTTCACTCTCTTCCCAGGCCACGCCACTGTGTTGGCTGGTAGGACTCCTGCTAACCCTAGCAAATGATAGGAGAGCTGAATTCTCTGATACCTGGATGAGAAAGGGGAAAGAGCAGAGTTAAGAAGCATGGGAATATGAATGGGAGAAAGCATCACCATACCTCAGCAAATGTGGCAAAGAACCATAGGAAGGGAGAGTGGGTACCTGCTCTATCAGCAGAGAAGTGAGAAGGAATGGGCATAGCAAACTCGGAGGACAATGACAAAAGACAGTGGGGAGAGAAGCATGAGCAAGTATCATTTACATTTCAGAGAGAAATGAAGAGTTCAAGTGATACATCACTAGTAGCAAGCGATGGATCATAACTCTCAATCCATCACAAAAGCATGGATCCCAGAACTAGGGGATTTCTGGAGGTCCCCTGCACTGTACCTGATCTGAGGAACAACAGAGAGGCTTCAGCTCCGGGGCTGTTAAGGCCTCCCCCGCCACCAGCACCAAAGCCACCACTACCATGTTTCAAAGAGCACAAAGAAAGGACAAGACAGATGACAACCTCACAGAACATCACTGTTACGGAGCCTGGGGAAAGACAGCTAGACTGTGGACAAGGGGAGGCAAGGGGAGGTTTCCTCAAAAATGCACCAGCCACCCACACTAGCCCCAGCACACCTGCCTGGTCGTTGCCTATACAAGTATGGATGCAGGCTGGGTATGGGGAACAGCCTGCAGTTCTTTTCAGTTATCTGCATACATTATGCACCAATACATAGTTGACTTCAACCTTCAGATTTCATGACATGATATGGAGAAATTAGAATAATGCAGGGAATTAATATTCACCAATCACTCACATTGCCAGGACCTGACTAAGCATTTTACATGCTTTGTTTTGTCTCCATTTTAGAGACAAGAAACTGAGTGTAGGAGGATTAATACCTGCCTATAAGGCTCAAGGACACAAAGCTGGAAAGGAGGGGAGCTGAAGTTCAAACTAGGCTCTGCCCAGCCTCCTGCCCACACCTGTCCTGTCCATCTGTCCCATCCTAAATGCTGCTCTCTCTTCACTCACCAAACCATTTTGCTGTGTGAAAATAAGAGAGAAGAACAGTGTGGTGAATAATGTATGCAAATGAACTGATAAAATGAGAGGGAAAGTTGACTTTTTAAAAACCCAAGGGTCATAATTTACTTATCTCTCACCCCAAAAAGATGAGCTTCCTTAGGACAAAGGCAGGGCATAACACGTTCATGATGGTGCCATAATTTGTATGGCTCAGTGCTGGGCACTTGAACCTCTGGTGGTACATGCATGAGAGTCCCATTGGGCAGCCTTTTTAAAACAAATATTTTTAATAAAAAGACCAATGAACCTGATTAGGCCCATTTGTACCAACAGTGGTAGAAACCACTCAATGAAATAATCACACATGTATCAGTGGTAATTTAAGCTGCCAGAAACATGTTAAGGCAACTTTCCCAAGGAAGAGGAGGAGCTGGAAGTCTCCCTGGTCCTTTTGTCTTGGTGAGGCCCACACAGAGGTCTGGATGTGTGAAGAATGCACGTGTGCTTTTGTGAAAATTTCTGATAGGAAGTTTGTTGAAGGCAAGTGCGTTGAGGGCAAACTTGACTGCATGTGATTCCAAAAGGGTCAAGGTACTGGTGCACAGGGGACA
Source organism: Dinomys branickii (assembly GCA_004027595.1). Lineage (NCBI taxonomy): Eukaryota > Metazoa > Chordata > Mammalia > Rodentia > Dinomyidae > Dinomys > Dinomys branickii. The sequence continues at coordinate 79,833 of PVLD010003084.1, forward strand.
AGGCACACTAGGGCTGTTTTGATTGCCACCTATTTCAGAGTCACAATCACCCTGATGGGCTCTCTTTGGAAAGTTTCTCATAGCCATGGCAGCAGTGGACACAATCCACTTCCAAGGAGATCTTGGACTCAGCAGAGCTGGAGAACTCCCACCTATCCCACAGACAGAGCACACCTTCCCCTGGGCCACTGAACAAGCATTCTTTTTCAGCTCTTACCCTACCTCTTTTTCTGCCAGGATGGACAAGTAACGGAAGCTCTCAGTGCCTGCAAGAAGGTGGGATGGATGATCCCTCTCTAACCATTTGGACCTTAGAAGGGCAAACCTGTGGAGATATCTTGTCCATTCCCCATACAGCTGCCTTCAGCGAAATCAGTTTCCAGATGTTTTCCTTTCACCTCATCAGAAGGAAAGTGTAGCTAGTCCTGCTTAGTAGACAAGCCCCACCCCCACACCTGTACTCAAAGAGGTTGGAAGGAAGGCTCAGGGAATCTCCTGGTGCCATGCAGAAGAGATGGCAGCTGCTCTCTGGGTTCAGACAGAGCCCAGAAGGCTGCCATGCATTCTTCCAGGTCTCTCCCCAAATCTGGTCAGCAAAGAGCCCCTAATAGCATCTCTATTTCCTCTCCAGGGCTAAGAGAGGCCCTTCCCTTGGCCCAGTTCCACAGGAAACATCAAAATATGGTTGTAAACCAGCTTCAGCTGGATCAATGCATAGAGAAAAAAAATTCTCCCAAGTATACTAAATGTGGTTTAGTGACCTAAATGGTTTAAGTCCATTTTCTTAAGTGTGTTTTCAGGAAAGGTTTGGAAAGTTGGCTTTTATGACCCTAGACTAGTTCTTAGCCATCCCTGTCAACGTGCAGAGAATCTTCCATGCTCAGGATCTGAGATCCCAGATTTTGCTCTGCTCTCCACATGCTTCTTTCTTAAACTGTTCATTTGACAGATTCAAGAAGTGAAAGGGCATCTCAGAGGACCTTAGGTCTGTCACTGGGTGCATGTTGGTACTACCCATACCCTGAACGCCTGCCGTGTTTTCCCATCCCCAGGAAAGGTCTTCTAAGGCCTCTAACTTCTTCCTCCTGATGCTCCCTTCTCCTGTGTCTCTATCCCACCATTTAGGGTACGTGGGCTGAGTGTGTAAAGCCCTAAGGAGCTTTGCTGAGGGCAACTGGCAAGCAGACACCCAGGACGGCCTTCTTTGGCCCCCCTCCCAAGGTGTTTCATTTGTCACACTGATCATAGAGAAGGCCTCAGGTCAGCCAGCGCCTCCAGGAAGAGGGGTAGAAAGGGGGCAGAAGCAGAAAACAGCCACTTACGCTAGAGCAAAGGCCACCAGTGCGCCAACCACCACCACGAAGTCCAAGATGTTCCAGAGGTCTCGGAAGTAGGACCCATCCTGCAGGATCAAGCCTTGGTCTATCATCTGCAGGCCAAGGGTGTGAACAGATATGGATGAGCCCAGAAGGTGTAGGCAACACCTACCCAGAGGTCTAGTTCACTGTGACAATGCCTCCATGGCCGCTTGCTCCACCACCACCCTTAACCTGGGCCTGAGAGCAATGGGCGATCCAACAGGGTCTTCCCAGATAACGTGAGGCCTAAGGCCTCTTCTCAAAGCCACAAAATTGCTTGACCCTCATAGAACCCTGCCATACTCATCCTTTCTGTAGTGGCCCAGAGCTCCAGACCTTGTCACATAGGCAAGATGAGCAAAACTGGGAACAACACAGGCCCAAGGGGCATTAGGGTGCTTGGAGGAGAGAGTTATAGTTGAGAGTAGATGGGGTCTAGGAATATTCACCTCTGCCTAAGCCTTGCTTTGGCATGCACCCAGACTCAAGCCAGGAAGTGCACCAGGCAGGAGACTCTCCTGGGACTCCATCATGAGCTAGTGGGTGACAGCCCCGGGGAAGGGGCCTAAACTAAAGAAGCAGACAGGTGACCCATTCAAAACCCAGAGCCCATATTTTCCTTGGAAGCTTTTACCTTTATAACCATCTCAAAGGTGAACACTCCTGTGAAAACATAGTCAAAATACCTCAGGACCTGCAAGATATACATAACCGAAGAAAAGAGAGCCATGTGAGGCTCCAGGCCACATATACACTCCCGGCCACAGACACATAAGTCCTGCTCGACCACCTCACCCACCCCACCCAAGCCCCCTAATTTCACCTCAGGAAGAAGGCATGGGGTTACAGCCACTAACTGGACTCAGAGGTGGATGCATGGAGGAGAGGCACATGGCTCAGTGGTTCAATGCCTGCTGGGACACACAGTTCAGTGGCCAGTCCTTGGCCAGAGCTTAATTTCTTGTGCTTGAACGGCCCCACAAAACTCTCACTCCAGTTCTGGCCAAGGGCCTGGAATCTATGTCAGTTCCTTTTCTTCTCCTAGCCATCAGATCTTCTTACATACACCACTGGGGATGCTCAGAGATGTCTCAACTCCTTGTGGTGGAGCTGTAGCTCCCCAGTTTCACACACACATCACCCATGACCCTGTGTTAGATCCTGCATCCAATCCCCGGGGTCTCTGCAGAGCCCCTCAAAGCCCTGGCTGGCTCAGTACAAAGCACACAGCTACAGAATAAAGGCATAAGGTATGTTTAGGGGATACAAGGTCTATTCTGGGAATGGTCCATAGTTCTCTATGAGGAACAGGAAGACCAATTTCTCCATCCTTCTTCATTCCCCAGCAATCTTCCCACCATGTTGGTTCACCTCTAATGCTGGAGGGGAGGGGTAGGCACAGGGTGGGTCCCAGGGCACTTCAGAGGTTGACAAATGGCCCCTGTGCACCCACTTTGTTGCGCTCCGAGTTGGTCAGGACTGGGTCTTCTGCTGCCAGGGCAATGCTGCTGGCTGCGATCACCAGGAGGATGCACATCTCAAAGTAGCGCAGGTTTACAATGTAGTGGCAGGCCCTCCGGATCCTGTGTACGGGAGCGTGGAGCCCTGAGTCGCTGGGCCTGTGTACTACTCATGCCCATTGCTCCTACGCCCCCTCCACCCACGCACATCAGCCAGTGTTAGACAGCCAGACTCTTGCCAAAGAAAGCCGCCAGGGAGAGCAATTTAATTTCTCAGGCACCACCCTTGATTTCCATCCCCAGTGGGGGAAAGTAATCAGATTGGCTAAAGGCTACAGCAAGCAAGCCAAGATACATGATCTGTAGGCACGACCCAGCCAGGAGAGCGGCCAGCCTCAAACTGCACAAGCTCAAGTGCTGCACAGCGCTTTCCCCTGCTATAAGAAAACTGAGACTTGCTTAGCAAATTATGAAGAACCGAGGAACAGATTTTGATTCTGTCTTTGGATAAGAGCAGCAGCGGATCTCCATGCCCCGCCCCCAGGCTGTTCTGGTGGAAGTGCCTCTGTTCTATACTCTTGTTTCAGTCTCAGATGAACTGACACCTTTGACCCGAGTTGCATCCCATCCCAGAGCCCTGCATGAATCTGCCCACATGGCCACCAAAGGCTGCTTGTCCTCTTAGCCTCAAAACCTGGTTTCCATGTTGCTCTCAGCACAGAAGGTAGCTTGTCTTTCCAAATTTCATCTTTCCTGAACCTAAGCTTCTAGACTTATCTCTGACATGCCCACTTCCTGCCTCTACCTCTGCCCAGGGACTAGGTCCACTTCAAAATCTATAAGCAGGATGGCGTTTAGACCCAAACCCTTAAACTCCAGTAGAGGGTACACAGCCTCAGCTCTGTCCTCTCCCAGAATGTCTGGTGACATCCTCAAGTAGACTTCCCTCCTGCCCTGTACCACCCACTGACCAAACAATGGGTGAAGATCGCTTTCCTCACATTTCTCCTGCATCCTGTCTTGGGTTATGGTATACAGTGGGCATAGCACTCAGAAGTTATTTAACTTAATAACCCATCTTACCCACTGGGTCTCAGAAGCTTCCATGTCTGGCACCCTCTGCCAGTACGGGGAAGGCTCAGGAACAGGACTGGGCTCCCACCCTCCCCCTCCATTCCTGGCTCAAAGCCTGGTTGACTCCCCTAGCACCACAAGAGGAGTCATAGGTAGGTGGCTTACGGGTTGGTGGTGCTGAAGATGAACATGGAACTGTGGGGCACCATAGCTTTGCCCGTCTCTCGCTTCTCCTTTTTCTGCTTCTTCTTCTCTACTTCTTCCTCTTCCTCTTTGATCTCTGCCTCCTTCAAGGGACTAGCTTCTCCATCAGTCTTGTTGCTAACTGCAAAAAGCACATGTTGAAATCTTCAGCAACCTGACTACATGCACGATGCCCCGCACTGTCAGCTGATTACAGCATGCTGGGGAGATGAAAGGACCACAGGATTTCACCGAGAGCCTTGCAAACACTGGGAGTATTTCACACATTACATTAAATTAAGCCCTTCCCTTCCTCTTATCCTCACCCTTGCCCACATTGTACGTGGAATAACCTCTTAAGCCACATAAATGAAATCATCTGTTCCACTTCCCTTGCTGAAGGTTTACAGTCTGGCAAATAGCAAGGCTGTTTTGTCACAAAGTTCACAAATGTAGGTATTATATATAAATTCTTGTTCCTTATGGAATTCTCACATCAATATGTCTTGAGTGGTTTATATTATTATTCCTATTATACAGATGAGAAAACTGAGTCCAGGCAATCTAAGTACATTTTTGATGGTCACAACAGCTCCCAATTCGAATGGTGGGCTCCAAATTTGAAATCCTATATGCTTGAAATGAAATACAATTGCAGTGGAGGATTTTAAGAAACCATTTCTCTGTTTGCCGCTGCCGTTTTGCCAGTGCTCTTTCCAGCCATGATGGATGTAGATATGAAAATGTAATATTCATATGAATATGGGCCTGTGACTGCACTCCCAGACCGGGAGGATGAAGGAGCCAGAGGTGAGGTGAGGCCCTCGATCTGCTGCTGTCTGTTTCTATAAGCAGGACACAGTGTGGGTTAACTTGGCAGGAGGCTCAGGCTATCAGGTAAACGGGAGGGACCCAGTCGACTCACTCCTACTGCTCTTTGCTTAGAGAATGATTCTAGCCTGCAGCCAGATGTAAGAAGCATCTGTGGTTCAGGCCCATGCAGGGCCACCTGAAAGGTAAATCAAAATATCTAAAAGCCCTCTTGTCCCACATTCACACCTCTGACTAACGCCACAGACTAGCCTTGGGAATAGGGCAATGGTTAAGGTATTGTTTTTCACATAAGACAGTCAGCACCACTTCTTATTTATTAAAGTATAAAATCAAACAGTCCCTAAAGCAGCTGTGAGTCTGGAATCCTGAGACACACCCAAAACATGCCCTGTTTTCTACTCCAGTAAAAAACAGAATTGCCATTTTGAGTGTGGAGAATGTGAAGGAAGGAACACAGGGCAAGGGAAGTAAGGAAAACTAGGAGAGAGGGATCTCATGGGAAAGAAAATATGGAAAAAGTGGAAGTAAAACAAGCAGCAATGGAACCTTGTGGTCACAGTTTAGTGATTACTGGGCAAAAGGTGAGATTAACTCAGGGATGGCTAGGTTGAGTATTAATGCTGGGAGAAAGAGTAGCAGGAGAGCAGAGATGGAATATAGGACCTAGGCAGCCATAGGGTGTGGGAATAACGCAGGCACGGGATATGGGCAGGGCGGGGATGGGATGCTGGATTAATGCAAGAATGGGTACTGGGGCAGGGTGGGGTACTACAGCAAATGTGCTTTGTTGTTTCGCTTTAAAGTTTCATAGTTTAACATTGGTTGCCTGAGGAAACTTTGATAGAGGGAGAATGTGATGAAAAGCTCCTGGGAGAAAAAAGAGTTGCTATGAGTATTAGAATAATAAAACGTTAGTACAGAGAAAGACCTCAGAGATCAACTCTCTCACTTTGTAAATGACAAACTGAGGCCTGGAGAGAAACATGCAGAGAGGTTTTGCAGAGGTCACTGACTGAGCAGAGCCAGGGCCAGGAAGCGCCCCCCGCGGAGGTCCTCCCCAGCAAGGGTCCCTCACTCGCTGGGGCAGCAGAGCACTTGGAGGTCACCTAACTGAACACATACCTGGGTACAAAACCACAAGTGATCCCTGCAGGCTCTGCAGTGATCACAGAGCCACAGCTTAAGGAGCTTTTCTAGGCAAGATCTAAGGTCGAGAAAACTAGCTTATGTTTGTAGGGAAAACTGCCACTATTTTACTAGCTGACAGCCCTTTAGAGCCGCCAGTGGGGCTTTCCCTGTGGTCTTATGGAAGGACAAGCCAGCTGTCCCCAGCTCTGGGCAGGATGAACTGATGATGGGGACAAGGACTGTACTCACTGTGTACTACTGTTGAGTCCACCAAGGGGTCCACCTCAGGGATATCGACGGTGACACTGGTGCTCTCGGTGGTGGCCCTGTCTATGTTGGCTGTGATGCAGGACAGGTCTGGCTCACTCTGACTGATGCCCCGGCCCACGTCCAGCTGCACATCTCCAAGGAGGGCTTGCTCACTGCTGCCCTCTGGCTCCTGTTCCACCAGCACTGTGTCCTTCCCCACTTCCAGCTCAGGCTGGGGCAGGACCAGGGGTGTGTCTGGCTCATCCAGGGCTCCTGCCAGCCCAGAGCCTCTAGGCACCATCAGACTGTTGGTCCTGAGAAGAGAGAGAAGGACGCAGTCAGGGCTCAAACGTCTGTTTGCAGAGGTGGAAAAGAGCGGGTCCTGCTGGTCATGTCCAAGGCTTCATTCCTATCCAGGTGTCCTTGCCCCACTCACAGAAGAGATGTCCTCAAAGACTGACCCTCATTTTCAGGGGGACAAATCCCACTGCCTGTTACACTGATTAATACAATTTAAAGGACGCTTTAGCACCATCTCCATTTTATAAAAGGGAAACAGACTTGTGAAGGCTTCCTGAAGATTTCCTAACACCAGCCTCTGTTCTATGTGCTTCCAGGACACTAGTGGGACTTATTTACCTCCTTAAATCCTGGGATCGTTCCTCTTCATGGATTGTTGGCTCCTTGCCTCCATGAATGCCTCGGAACTCATGGTCCTTCTCTCCCTCAGGGCCCACATCTTCATCCAGACTCCTCTCCTGGCTGGCAGATCTGCTCCGGGAGGCTGACGCAGACTCCTTGCCTTCGGTCCTGACACGCCGGTGCCGGCTGCGCCTCTGGCTCTGCCTGTGCCTGGCCCGGTCCTCAAAGGTTACCACAGTCTCTCCTCCCCCAGTCTCCTGCTGGGTGGGGTCACAGTTCCCATGACAAGGCCTGGATAGCCATGGTGGCTCCCGTTTGCCTAGGGACAAGGGGCTTCTCTGGTTGTCCAGGGCACTGGTCAGGTCCCCCCCGTCCCCTTTGAGAGATGCCCCCCGGCTGATGCGTTCCTCCTCACACTTTCCCAGGCCCAAGCCTAGAGCCAGGCCCTCAGTGGGCCCGGACCTCCGGTAGAGGCTAGGGTGAGCATTGAGCGGGCGGAGGGGGTCCGTTGGTGGGGCCTCCTCTCTGCTGAGGGCCTCTCGGCTGGACACCTGCATGTGTCTCCTTAGCTGGCTGGTGCGCTGCTCCCACACTGACATGTGGTGCCGGCGCCTCCGCTCCCTCCTGGCAAAGCAAAAGGGTAAGGACCTGTTAGCACCGACAGCCACCAGGCAGGGGGGGCAGCCACAGGGGCCACAAGCAGGGCAGGGGGACATGGCGGGGAAGAAAACGGGCAAACCCAGGACTTGAGACAGGAAGCACAGGAAGATGCAGGGAGCAGAGTGGCCACGCATCAGCTGGCTGATGGACAAGTGCCTCCCAGCCCAGTCCAGGGTACTTTTAATTCCCACCCCTGCTTACTAGCAGCCAAGGGGTTGGGTAGAGATGAGCCTAGGACTGAGTCCCATGTCCCCAGGGCCTGGGAGGGCAGTTGTACCAAGATTCACCGGGCTTCCGCTGCCCTGTGCTCCTTTGATTCAGAGCACCAGCCAGAGCCCACTCTGTACCCACCCACACCCCTGACTCAAGGTCCATCCTCAACCACGACCCCACTCTCTCTCTTTTCTCTCTAGATTGCAGCCTGGGATTGCAAAAGCTGCAAAGTACCATGATTTGATACCAAGAAGGGTAAGAATAGTGGCAAACAGACTCATATGCTAAAACTTTTGCCATTATCCTCCAAAAGTAAGAGAGCCATGGGTCTCTTCTACAATACCTAACAAACCCTGCAGGAGACCATGTTGCATTGACCACTATCCACTCATGCCCAAAGCCACTGCTGAGTATGTAGGCTCAGGGGCCCAGGTGAGTGCTCATGGCAGCAGGAACAGGTGAACATGACATGTACAGAGGAGCACACGGGAGTGAGCCCACCGGGCGGGAGGGCAGACACCACTCCTTCCCTCATGGACCTGTGGGCACACACCTACCAGCTATAAAGAGCACATTCACATGTACCCACACACGCCCTCACAAGGCCCACACAGAGCTATACACAGCCACCTACATAAAAGAAACACCCACCAACGTTAATCACCAATGCCAACATGTGCCACTCACAGGCCACACGGAAGAGGGAGCAGCACACATGGTAACATACTTTAGACACACACTGATAAAGCACGTTTGAAAGGGGCACATTCACAGACCATTTGTGTGAAGCACACACACACACACACACCAAGGCACACGCTGACATGCACACCCAGTGCCACTTTGTCCATAGCAAGGACAGAGACACGTTGTCCCCACACCCACACAGAACCGCTCACAAACACGCAAACCGGTACACACATACAGGTGGCTGCTGCGTGGCTCCCACATCGACATGTGGTGTCTTCTCCTTCTGTCTCTTCTGGGAAAGAAAAATGAACAGGTTCAGTTCACCCCAATCTCTAGGAACCTTGAGCCCCAAAGTCACCAGCAGATTTCCAGAGAGCTCTCCAAGTGCCTATTTGCCCTCTGTGGACTTCCAACCTTCACCTCTCCAGTGGAGTTGGGAATTCTGAGTCTTTGCTAATATAAATACATGGATCTTGTTCTTGAAGCACACAGACAGACACATACAGAACGTACCATCCCACACAGGGTACAACTTCAGATGCTCAGACACCAGGCCCTGTCAGCACTCACACTGCCACCGCACCATCCTTCATGGGCCTATTCTGAAAACTTTGATGAGAAGTGGTTCTCTCCCTGCTCAGTCATTCTAGGATTACAAAGCACATTCACTCAGATGTGACACCCCTACTGTCACTCCTTTAGCAGATGCCAACTCAGTCTCACAAAACTGGCAGGAAATAAATGCTGTGCCATGCATGTCTGTGAGGCTATAAAACACCCTAAAGGCAAAGGCAGGGTGGCCACTGTGTTCTCCAGGATGTGAGCCGTCCCGGTGTGCTTGTGCCACACAATACCCTGATCGGGGGTATTAAAGGTTCAGCCTTTTCAGCTGGGAAAAGCACAATATTGACCTTCTTAGCTTTGCACAAAGAATTATCTCTTCCCTATACTGTGTCCTTTCAAACACAAGTTACTGGAAGTAAGAGTCGATAAGGGTGGGCATCACTTGTGAACATGGACAGAGCATGTGATAGAATGGGACTGTGAACAGAGTGCCCCTGGGGCACCTTGGGAACCCTCAGAGTGCACCTGCGCCTGCTCCAGTCCCAGAGCTGGGGGATTTGGTCCACCTTAGTGGGCTCCGCTAGACCTAGAAGGCAAATGCTGGTCCTTCCCTGAGAAAACTGACACCCACAAATGCAGAGTGTACTGGACAAACTAACACGGCCCAACTGCCAGATCTTGCACATCTAGAGAAAAGCCTGACAGAAGAGTAGGGCTGAGGGAGCAGAGGTAGCTGGCCTAGGAATTTTTCTCTATGGGTATCCAGAAGAGGCACAACCACAGGTGTTCACTTAAGTGCCCAGCGATGCAGACATCATTTTGGAGATGCCTGGGAGCTCCTCAACTGAATACTATATTCTCAAGCACGGCACCCTGCACCACAGGTAGGCGTAGTGGGGGTGGAGTGCCACAAAGCATAGATAGTATGTGGGAATGAGAGCATGTGCTCTAGACAGGAAGCACGCACACCCTCAAGGAAAACCACATGAAACCATCTAGATTCTCAACTAAGCAAATACCAGTCCTCCAAAAGTTCATTTGTAAGAATGAGTACATGAAAAGATTCTCCCCCACATATACATGAATATGGGTACGCACACACACACACACACACACACACACACACACGCGCGCGCGCACACAAGGGAAAAGAGAGGCCATTCTCTCACTCACACAGATCAGGCTCCCCTTTACTACTCTCCTCACATATGCAAAGATTCAAAGTCACACAGAGAAGTATCCACTGACCTCCAAGTCATGTGAATGTGACCTCATGTATATCCCACCACAGTCTTGGGGCAACAGAAAGGGCAAGTAGCATCCTTCCCGTTACACTGATGGGGAAACCAAAGTTCTGCAGTCCTGAGCAAGTGGTTCTCTCCAAGGCCAGAGAGTATGCATTACCAGTAGAGCGAAGACTAACACTCAGGCGCTTTGTAATGGTGTTCATTTGTGTTTCTCCATGGTGCCACATGTGTACTTAGTTGCACTGTACTCCAGTAGTCTGGTGGGCACACATGGCACAGCACACAACACACACTTTGAGATCACTCTCACCAGCAGTACACACTGCAGCACAAATGTGACAATGTGAGCCCGGGTCTCAGCTCATCTTGGGTGTTTGCAGCACCTTCTTCCACCTTGCTATGCCCTGATGCACAAGGTGCAATTCCCACGGCCTGGTGCCTGCCCACACTTCATTCATTCATTGCATAGTGAGTTTCTACTCTGGGCCGAGCATCATCCCAAATCACATCTCTCCAAATACCCACTTCTCCCTCAGGCTTCCTCATCTCAGTAAATAGAACCACCCACTCCTAAGCAGCAGCCAGTCCTATCCATCCACATTTTTGGATACCTGTGTGTATGTGTTTTTAGCTCCAGTTCCTGAGTTCAGAGAAGGTGGGGTAGAAACTACTCAAGACCCAGAGATTATTCTGAAAATGCAGCCTAGTACTTCCCTATCAGCCTTTAATGCATGTTTTCCTCTTGCTCACAGAAGGGGGGGCCAGATACCAGGCCTCCACAGATTCAGAAGTGAAGATAAGGTGATAGCCATTGGGGAAGGGGGGCCACACACAGAACTTGGAAGTGCCTTTACAGCCCCTTGCATTAGGACTGGGCTACCATGCATGCCTTCCTTACCACTCTCAAGTAACAGGTGACAGGATATGCTGCTGGGATAGAGTTCCACCTCCAAGGGAGCTAGATGATTCCCCGTAGGTTGCCAGGGTCACTGACATAGGCCTTCTGCAGACCCAGAGCAATAACAAGAATTCTATGCTTTCAGCCCCTCTCCTGGACCTCCTCCTTCTCATTGCATGAAGACCAGACCCACCCAGAGCCCACACTGATTGCCCTTTGTCCTGCCATCTACTACACACCCAGGCTACATTCTTAGAAGAATGTGCACTAGCTGCTCCACTTTATCACCTCCATTTCACTCCCTAGTCCACTGCCCTGGATTAGCTTCCCACCCAGCTACTTGTATGGTCACTAACAGCTTTTGTTTCGCCAAATCAGCTGGTCCCTTTCCTGTCCCCATTATGGGTGATCCTTCAACAGTATCCAGCACCACTCCAGTCTTCTCTACTCTGCAAGGTTTTCCTCTAGGTTTCCAGGCCACCATGCTTCTCTGTTCTTCTCCTGCCTGCTGCTGTACCCATTCAGTCTCCCTTGCTGGCTTCTCTGGCAGCCCTTAAGCAGAGGCGCACACTCAGCCTCTGTCCTCAGCTCCTCTCTTCCTCTTTCCTGCTCTCCTTGGGTCATCGCGCCCACACGGGCGGCTGAAATATCATCTAAGTGCAAATGACTCCACCAAACCTTTATTTTAATCCTGACTGCTCTTCTATGCTCCAGACTCCTGTAACCAATAGCCTATTCAAACACTTGGATGCCTTAAAAATGTATCAGATTTAATGTGGCCAAAGTAAACTTTGGATTTCCAGCATCTCCAGGGTATCAGTAAATACCACCACCTTCTACCCAACTATTTAGGCTTCAAAACCTTAAAACTCAGGAGCAATTTTTATTTCTTCTTTTTTTTCATTTTCACACCTTCTGCATTTAGTATGAGCTCATCTGATTGGCTTTCATTCCAAAATATAGACTGACTGAGATTACCTCTCATCTCTGCCATTGCTATCACTCTGGTCTAAATTGCCACTACCCACTGTCCTCTAAGAAGCAACTCTCGGGCTCTCTGCCTCCACTCTTGGCCCCAACAATCCAATCTCCACATAGCAGAGTGACTTTTTAAAGGAGAAATCATATTATAGCTCTGCTTCCACTTTTAGTCCTTCCATGGTTGTCATTAGAATAAAAACTAAAATCTTACAGTTGAGAATCAGGATCTCTGAGCTGGGTCCTGCTCACCTCTCTAGTCTTGTTATCTTCTCTCCCCCTTATCCACTAAACATCAGCCATAGTGGACTTTGTGGGGGGGATACTTCCTTCAGAATGTCACCCAATTGCCTTCTACGAGAGTACGTCTCTACTTAACACATTGCCTCGTCAGAGAATGCCTCCTGGACAGCCCTCAGATACTCCTGATTATACCTCTTGCTCCTCTCTGCCAGACAACCCTGTTCTATTTACTTTATAACACTTATTGCTACCTGAAACGAAGTGCATATTTATCATTCTCCGTCACTGAAATAAAAACTCCATGGGAAAAGAGGCTTTCTCTTGCTCACTGCTGTAATCTTAGGAACAGTTCCTAGCATGAATGAGGTACACTCCTACAACCAATCATTTTAGGAGTTGATGAATTTACTTTAACAAAACCCAGGAGTCTGTGAAGGGGCAGCCAACTCACTCGATAGAAGGCATGTTGGGTGCAGACATTGGGCTGACCTCCTTGGCCTTCTGTAGTGCATGTTTCTGGTTGAAGGCCTCCTCTTCCTCCTGCTCATCCTAGACATAAAGAAGAGATGGCTTTGCTTGGGATCCCTACGAAGGAGAGGAGCTTCTTTTGCCTCTCCAGGAGTTTTGAAGACCAGCAAAGATTGGCAAGCAGAGAAAAAGGTTAACAAAGCAGCATGAGATTAAGTTGGCTTAGAGTCCTCTGATGGTCAGAGGCCAGGCCCGTTGGGAGACAGCAGCCTCACAGCTCTCACAAATCCAGCAATTACTGTCGTCCCCCCCGCCCACCTCAGAGGCTGTGCAGGGCAGCCAGTGGATGTCCACCTCTCCCCTGCACTCGGTGCAACTGCTCGTGACTGCAGATGAAGACAGCAGCAAGAACCCACGGAGCTCAGATGTTCTGCAGTATCTGTAACTGATGGAGCAGGGTGCTTCCAGGCACAGCCCCGTGAAGTGAGCCTTGAGTCTGAGCACCAAGTCTGAGCACCCAGCATGGTGTCTCCCTTGCACAGTTAACTCCCCACATCTTGAGTTCTCGGCAGAGACCTCATTCCCTCACTTGAATTCCTGCATGTAAGTCTTGACACCAACGAAAAGCAGTTCAGGTAAAGTGACTAGCACTGTTAAGAATACATACATCTTCCCAGCAGGCTCTGCTTTTGATGTACATCATTTCACTGGATCCTTATAGTAATTCTATGAGAAATGTACATTTTCTTACACATGAGGAAAACTGACATTAACGAAGATCAGGAATCTAGCTAAAGCTAACACAGCCAGAAAGTGGCAGATGTGGGACTCAAACTCAATTTTTCAGATATTAAACCTAACATTTTCCCTTTCATATCATACAGATAAAAAGTTCCCCCAGGAATATACAGAAGAACAGGTAACACATGAGAAAAAATATGGAAAAGCTCAGAAACATTACCACAATGCAGTTTTGACAGAGGCATGTGGTAAACATTACCACATGCCTCTGCTTAAAACCAAATTTGTATTGTGTGGGGAAAATTGTTTCCCCATCTCCACAGACCATACTACTGCAACTAGTATTGCCTCCTGCCCCACAGAATCAAAGGAAAGAAAGGAGCAAACTGAAAAACTGAACTTCCCCAAATAGCCATGGCCACTGGAATACCCCAACATCCACAGTCCAGGAGCTACAGTGCTCCTGGCCTCTCAAACACAAACCCTTAAAAGTTAGGTCAACTTGTTGAGGTCACACTGCCACAGGTCACAATAGCAAGGAGGAATTTAAAATCCAGGAATTGAGTGTTTTCCTTCACTCTCTCAGAAAGCCCACAGGGATGAGCTGTTATTTTCCATATATGATGAGGGAAACCCAGGCTGTTCTAAGGGCCACCAAATTCAGTGAAAGTGAATCAGGTTTCCTGCATAAGTGTGTGGCTTTCAACTGTCTAGAACCTCCTAGAAGAAGCCTCTATGCCAGCTGGAGTTAGATAAATGTAGATGTCCTGAGAGAGCTTCTAAGAGCAGAGGATATATTCAATGGGACTGAAGGACCATCTGGTCCCCAAGAGCAATGCTTACTTTGGTCAGCTCCTGGGCATTGGCCAGATTGTCCACAGCAATGGCCAAGAAGACATTCAGCAGTGTATCTGTGGGTTATAAGTTAAGGATTGGCAAGCAAAAAATCAAAAGGTTACAGCTACTCTGAGAGGGCACCTCCTTGACTTTTCTGTTTGATACTGGCAGAAGCAGGTACAAACTGTGGGAGGTGGAAAGGGATGAGTTGGAAGGAACAAAAGGGTACATTTCCCTCTGCCCATGTGTCATCTTTCCTTTCACACAGGACAAAGAAATGCCTTTATCAATCCACTCAGGAGGCCATACGGGTTGAAGAGACCTTGTGAAATCTATTGCCTCAACCCATAGCAATAACCAATCACAGAATCATTGAACAGTAAGATGTGTAAGGAGCTTTCTGTCATCTCACCTTCCTGCGAGGTGGAATTGAATCCCACCTGGACCAATGGGCATCGTGCTATCCTGTCCTTAAAAGTAAAAATAATTGAAAGCCTACAACCGCTGCCACAGACCAACTCCCCAAAATGGGGTGCTAACTTATTTGTCTCATTCTTCTTCTTCTTGGGGTCCTAAAAAGCTTCCATGATTCATTTAACAAAATGTCACAGAGAGAAGACCTGACTCATTATGAAATCTATTTCTAGTCCATGCTACAACAACTGAAGGCCCAATTTTCTGACCGCCTTTGAGTTCAGGTGATGGTGTAACATAAAACTGGTTCTAGCATAGAAAACCAGATCTGGTTATCCTCAGAATAAAATTAATGTGCCACTGTGATGGACTGGCCTTCCATTTCTGTGACTCATTGCATACTGCATAACTTTCTTTTTATAAATTTCTAATGATTATAGTCTTCTCTGATCCCCAGAATCATTCAGAGCAGGAAGCTTAATAGAGTATCTCTTCTCTTTGAGACTGCAGAAAAGTGCAAACGTGCAGCTGCACCGTGACTCACCTTTCCTTCTTCTACTAATCCCAGTTTAAGGCAAGTCTGAGTTGCTCCAGTTTCTAATGATTGTACAGAGGTTCTGTAAAGTTTACAGTTCATAAGGGGCATTCTAATAATTGCTTCAGTTAATATTTACAATTAACAGAGGAGATACTGTTCTCCTCCTTTGACATGTGAAAAACAGACTTAAACAGATTTTTCCAAGGCCACAATTTTGGTAAACCAAGTTGCATGAGATTCAAACGTAAGTCTTCCTGATGTAGGTCTTTGGACCACAGATAGGCTTTGGAGTTTAAGGATTTGGTTTCAAGTCTTCTTTTACAATTTAGAAGTTGTTTGACTTGATCAAACTATTGCTCCCTTCTTAAGTGAAGAGTTAGATGAAATAGTGTCTGCAAAATACTCTGTGGAAGGTCTCACAGGTAGCACCAACACGGTGAAAAACAGCTCTTGTGATGGTTAATCTTGACTGACTTGAGAAAAGTCAAGATTAGTGACGTACACTCTTGGGTATGCCCAGATGGGTCATGAGAGGTCCATGAGGCTACATCTGGTCACCAGCTCCTTCTCCGTGGCTCCTTCTCCATCTTGCTGCTTCCTGGGTGCCATGATGTGAGCAGCTTTCTTCTGCTTTGCTTTTCTGCCATGATGCTTCTACCTTGGAACTTGCCAACTGTGAACTGAAACCTTCGGTACCATCTCTGGTCCCCCTTCTGCTCCTTTCTGACCCTGTTCTCTTGCTCCACTTTCTACTGCCACGAACTAAGCATTTTTGCTGTCTTATCCCCTTCCACTCAGTGTTTCTGCCTGAAAGTCAGCTAACAACATGCGGAAACCTCTGAAATCATGAGACAAAACAAACTCTTTCTCCTTTAGGTTGTATATGACAAGTATCTGCCCCAGCAATGGAAATGTGATTACTATAGTTATGCATGATTATACTAGCATTAATCATAATACTAATGCTTTTCAGATCTTACAATGTGGCAGGCTGTGTTCTATAGGCATGTAATTCACTCATTAGTATTATAATCTATCTACTATTTCAACCTATAGTGATCTCTGTCTTCTCACTTTTCACCCAGATAATAGCTCCCACCATTCAAAATAACAGCAGTGTATGTCAATATATATGTATACTATAGATTTGGAAAATACTCTATTTATATCTGCATTCCTTATAGAACTAGCGTACAAGTATTTTTAGACCATAATTCCTTTAGCACACCAAAGAATGTCCATGGCCTGTCCCCTTGGCTTCCCCGGCTCCGTCATTATCATTACTACCACCTTCTCCTCAAATGCTGATCCAAGAAGGCAGTCAGCTTAACGAAGAGCATTTTTAAAGGATACAGTTTCCAAACAAGGTCAGCACAATGAAGTAGATAGCTGACCACATGCCTGAGCTGACTCCACCCTGGGAACGGATCCCGTTGTACATCACCTCATTCCAGTCCTCCCCTGTCAGGATCTGCACGGAGAAAACAACAGGCACCTCAGAACTCTGAGGAGGCTGGGAAAACCGGGCTGATTCCAAGGGCAAATACTGCAGCTGGCTCTTTCCTCTTTTCCTCCTCGCTTGGATCTCCTGCCAAGGAGTGGGGAGAAGTGATTCCCTTGAATAGTTCTAAAGAGTTTTTTTTTGATAAGGAAGAGAATTTCAGGCTTTGAAAATGGAAGGAGAGCATCATGAAGAAAGGCTGTAAACTTTACTACAAAGTTCCTCCCATCTGCAACTCAGCTAGGTGGTCTCAGTGCTACCTAACTGTCACCAGAGCTGCCAACAGGTAGCTCCCAAGCCAGGAGGATTATTGGAAAGAGCCCCATAAGATTCGGTTGAAGAAACCTGGGTTTGGTTCAGCCTGAGATTCTAACTACTCTAATGTTTTTTCTTCATCTGTAAGACTATAAACACTATGGATGTTGAGTTTTCTTTGTGATTTAAAAAGCTGCTTTCTTTGGAGGAAGCATGGAAAAGATACCTCATTAAATTGATACATAGGTTAGGAGATGCTCCAGATGTCAGAAAACCATACACACAAGTCGTGTGTCACAGTCATGACTGAATGTCTCAGATTCAATGTCCTGCAATCTCACAAGTGTTGGAGGAAGGACGATGAGGTGATATTGATACCGTTCTTTCGTTATTGGTAAGACTATAGCCCCAGAAGTCTGAGGATTGTAATGATGCTCAAAAAGGAAAAATACTGTTAACTGGGAGGGGTCAATCAGGAAAAACATTGGCATCCTCTAGTGTGTGGTACAAGGAAACTCATACAGCATTTCTAGACTCTCAGCCTCGTACCTGGAACACAGTCATGATAGCTGCAGGGAAGGTATCAAAATTTGCTGAAGGAGTCCCATCATTAAAGTTAAACCTGAAAAGGAAATTCAGAGAGAAAATGGAACGGTTATCTCATATACCAACTTTCCCCTCCCCAAGGTCACACAGGTTCACCCATTCTTTTCCCTTACTCCAATCCAAGTTCCTCTTTCCTTACTTTCCCTCAACTTATGAAGATGGTAGTAGTGACTACTACTGATAAAATATGCACTTTGAAAGGTGCAGGCAATAAGAGAGGGCTTGAGCTGATCATTCATTATAAGCCTCCCTGTTGTACATTTAAGAGATAGTTCCAAGGGGATAGATTCCCAGAACAAGAACCCTCTATGGTGTAAAGGGTTAAAAATAGAGACAGTTGTTCCACATGTGTACTTATGGTCTCTTCAGGATTAGATAAGAGAAAACAAAATGGAAACATGGAGATCAAATCAATGATCCTGGTGCTGGCAGCCCTGAGACTGTTCCGAACCTCCTTCCAGTACAAAGTGCTCTGGAACTTACCTGCCTCCAAACAGCTGCATGCCTAGTAGAGCAAAAACAACGATGAACAGGAAGAGAAGGAAGAGCAAACTGATGATAGACTTCATGGAACTCATCAAGGAGACCACCAAATTCCGAAGAGATGCCCAATACCTGTGAAATCCAGATGCAGTTATGACAACGCACACTGAATGCCATGTCACCCACAAGCTGAGTGCAGTGTCTTCCTGGAAATTTGTGAAATAAGCTGCATTTCTAGAACTGTGGAAAGAAGAGACACTGCTCCTCTTAGGAATGTGGCACTGAATCTGGTACCATAGATATTTTTCTAGTTCAAGATTTGGAGAAGAAGCTGAAGAGTGGAATGAGGGTGGGGCAGGGAAGGGAAAGGTGTGGTAAAGTGCAGTGGACAAGAAAGGGGTAGAAAGAAGTGCAATAAAGTGCAGAGAGGTTCCACCCTCAAAGATACTGGGGAGAGTCCAAGTTCTCGTCACTTACTTGGTTATTTTAAATATTCTTAGAAGCCGGAGAGCTCGCAAAACACTGATTCCAAAAGATGTACCAGGTCTGAAGATTGCCCAGACTACTTCAAAGATGCTGCCCACTGTGACCTAAAAGACAACTCATCACAGTGAGACAAAGGAAGAGAAGGCAAGCATTCTGGATTCAGCACACAACCAATAGCTCTCATTGGGCTATGGTGCAATTAAAATTCTCCCCTTCCCACCCAGATCCATTGGTACCAGGGCTACTTGTGTGAAGGAGAAAAATTCGACTGTCACGCCTCTCCCACTGCCTTCCATTCCCTTTCCTAACTTTATCCCTTCACCCTCTGTATTGGCTTGCTTACACCTGTCCTTGGTAATACCTACAGCAGCCAATCGCTACTTCTATGAAAACTTGGTAGCCATAGCTGTTTTTGCCTCATATAACCTTGAACAAAAAAAGAAGAGAGATGCAAAGCCCAGGAAGCAATCTGAATTAGTACAGGTTGTGTTCCAACACAGAAATCAGAAAGTGGCCCTGCGTTCTCTTATCATTCTAAAGTTTAGTACTAACAAGAATATTTTGCTTCTCAATTCATTAAGTATCTTTTGGTCACTGAAATCTCACACCCCTCAATGTGACAATCTTTGTTGACAAGGGGCCTTGCTATAGGAAGTAGCACTTTTAAGTTAACATTTCAAGTATTTTTTGCTTTAATTGTATATTTATTGAATGTCTACTATGTTCTCGACACTGTGCTTGGAGAAATAACAAAAATAAATCCTCATGGTGATGATAACAAGCATGTACATGAGGACACCAAGGTTAAAATGGTCTCACACTAGCTGTTATGCCTGAAAATTGCCTGTTCTCAGAACCATATGTTCCAAGTGAAAATGCAAATTGGCAAGTGCTCAAAATCTTTAGCACCTAACTAAGGCTTTGGCAGAAAAGAAGTGGGTTTGGCAGAAAGAGAAGTGGCTCAGGAACCCCAAGTTCTGTGGCTTCACTCTGCCGCTGACTGATTCCACGACCCTGAGTGTGAGGGTCTCTGTTCACCTATGTGAAAAGGGTGAGGTGTCTCCTGATACCTCGAACACAGTGCATACCTTCTGGGAGCAGTACAGGAAAAGAACACATATAGATGCACTTTTACAACTACTAGTAACACACGTCTAGATGTTACATAGGAAGTAAACAGCTATATGAAATGCTCTGCGTGGTGACTTGCTAATATAGGGTATGTGTGCTTGCCTGAAGGTTTATCTAGATAATTATGTTAATTTTAAACTGAAGTAGAAAAAAACCCCCAAATACATAACCTTCTCTTTCTTATGGAAACACCTCCAGAATTAAGTCCTTTGTCCCTCTCTCCCAGACTTCCCCCATGATAAGTGGTTCAAATCTCTGGCTATGGTAGCTTTGTAAAGTCTCACTGCACTATATACTTAAGTGTGCACACTTTAGTGTATGTACTATACATCAATAACAATATTAAAACCCAAAGCATTTAAAAATCAGCCCTGGCTTGGCAATGATTCATTCACTTCTGAACTCCCTTTAGCTCATCGTACCTATTCTCCTTTTACAAATTCTAATTTCAGTGGTTCGTGCTGAGTGCCAGAGAAAGCTGCTTATCTAAAGCGATGGCCTATCAACATGCAGTGGCAGGACAGGGGGCTTCCGAGGACTTACCCCAAAATCAAAGCAGTTGAATGAAGAGTGAAAGTAAAGGCGAGGCCCCATGCCATACATCTTCAGGGACATCTCCAAGAGGAAGAGTCCCAGAAACAAAAATTCTGCATAGTCTGGAAGTATTAAAAGTAGAACATTTGTTCCATAGGTTGTCTGAGCTCCTGCACTCAGCAGCTAATCCACCCACCTACAGAGCAACCCGCAAGACACTGCGAGGACACTTGGTGGCCTTATCAGGTCAGTTCTAGGAGAAGCCTACCAGGTAAAGCCAGAGTGAGTTCCAGGCTCACTCAACAGATCAATTTTGCTCTCTTTCAACAGGCCGGTTTATCACTAGTGTTTCACAGAGTGTGGCCCTCAGAGGAGAAAAAAAGGACTTTACCACAGCTTTGACGGAAGAGCTGGACTCCGCCCTCAAAATGCCCACCCATACACATCTCCCCCTCACTCACCCTCAGTGGCATTCTTATCCAGAGTTGCACTATAAGTTCCCCTTTTGGTCCAGCTGAGGGACCCATCCCCTTAAGAACTCTCTCCCTAGGACTTTAGTAACCCAAATTCCTATACCACCAACCTCCTTAAGAATCCTAGTGAAGGTCTTCTAGAGCCCAAGTGTAACATTATCTTGTTAACTCATTGGCCAGGATCTGTTTGCCTGATTCAATAATAAAGGAAGGCTGAGAACAGCAAGAAACAAGCCGCCCCCTGGCAGATAGACACGGCTTTTCTCACAGTAGAACAGGCAGAACTCAGCTGGGAGAGCCACACTGCTAGGGTGAGGCTGCTTTGCCCTCTTACACTCACTCACATACCAAGCAATCTGTCCCCAGTAGGAGCCCACAGTTCCCCCTTCACTTACAGAGGAGGTGAGTGAGCCACTGGGGCTGGTTGTGATGCACGATGGCCACACAGGCAGTGTTGAGAGCCACAAGGCTCAGGACGATCCAGTAAAACACCTGGGATTTAACCATGTGGCGAATAGAGATGCGTAGAAGCCTTTCCTTGTGCCGGAAATAGGATGCTCCATCTACCTTTGTGCTCTTGATACTGGCTCGGGCAAGTGGCGTGCCTGGGAGAGGGGAAATAAAGAGGAAGGATGAGACTGCCAAATACCCTGAGATCACGCTCTGGGGCCAGGTGGCATCCAAAGGGCGAGGTGGGTGGCTTGAAGCTTGGGGAAAGGTGACTGCCACATTGTAGGCCTGAGCAAGTCTTATTTTATGGGGTAAGTAATTTCCACCAGCAATGACCCTGCTTTCCTCTCCAGGCACTCACAGTCCTACCAAATTGAAAGATTCTTAGGCAGGACATGAGTCAAACACCTAACATCTTGAATCCTAACAGGACTGTGTTGATGTTTGCAATGGATCAGGCTTCTCTCTGCCCTTCCCTTTTAAAGATGCTTTAGGCACCAGAATCCTTCTGCTGCATCTGTGATATTTCTGCCACCAGCAACATACAGCAGCAATGAGCATTTGTAAGTCTCTTCTGCTCTTAAGGACGGAGTGATAGCCTGTCATTTTTCTGGGGAAGAAAAACCTGTCTTCAGCCAGAATCTGTAAGAGAACCTGGGATTTAACTTCAGTCACATCAAAGGGTTTTTAAGAGGAGTTAGTTTAAATTTCACGTGATGGAAGTAGGTGGGTTCTACTCTGGTTAAGAAACGACTTCAAGTTCTGACATCTGAGTCACTAGAAGCAATCAATCTTTAGTACCCTTTGAAAAATACAGGTTAAAGATCTTATCCAAAACACTTGAAACCACAGGCATTTCAGATTTTTTTCTCAGATATTGGAATGTTTGCTTGGGGATGGGACCCAAGTTAAAATGTGAAATTCATTTATGTTTCATATATATACATAGTTGGAAGGTAATTTTACACAATATTCTTAATTTTGTACAAGGAAACAAATTCCATGACAAGGAATTTTCCACTTGTAGCACCATATTGTTGCTCAAGAAGTTTCTGATTTTGGAGCCATTCAGATTTCAGATTTTTGGATTAGGGATGCTCAACCTGTATCCCAAAGTACATTCTCAGTATCACACCCAGGAAAGAGAGGATATATCTGCAAATGAAAAACATCTGCCATACTTGGAGAATCCTCACATCCCACTTTTCATGTAAACAGCATCCCCTGGTCCTTTCTTTCTCCTGTAAATCATTGACAGATAGATTAGATTCCCATGCCTTCCCTTAATTACAATCCTAAATTCTGGATCCTTTGGGTTCTTTTCCTCCTTGTGGTTCTTCTCAAAAGACAGAGTCTTCATTTTCATGGGAGATCCAGAGAAGTAAAAGAAGATCTAACTGGATCACTCACCCACAGAAGAGATATCAACGCAGTGCTCATCGCTGGAGTCTCGGGTCATGGCCTCCGTCCGGCTCCTTTTGATGGTGGCCCTTCGAAGCACTACGCCAGGGAAGGGGAAGGCCAGTGAGAGGCCACAAGTACACCCAGACCATCCTGGACAAAACTTTGAGGGCTATGGGCCAGAGGCCTTGTGCAAGGACTCTGTGACACAGGCATCTGCCTTTAATGTTGCACCAGGTTGACTGAGATTGAGACTATGTACAGAACCACGAGTTCTCTCACCAGCACCTGCCGAAACCCAAGTGCTCTGGAATCCTTGCTAGAACTTATCTAAATGCAGTGGGTAAACAGACACTTCATGTCTATTTGTTCTGGCTCTTCAGAAACAGTGCCACTTCCTGGTAATGAAAGTGGTCTCAAGATGGTCCCTACAAACTGTACAAGAAGATCTCCTTATATATCATTGTTGGATGATGGCCTTTTCATTGCACAGTATCAAACACACGCCCTGAAACAAAGCAACTCTCGGGTTTCATTTTCATCACTTTAAAGGGCATTTAAATCTGTGACTCAAATATCTTCACTTTAAAGCATGAGGGATTTTACTGCAGAGAGACTTGCGTTTCAAATCCCAGAACATCCCTGTTTTCTTTTTTTCTCTTCCTCTTTTGATCAAGAGAGATTGCCACGGCAAGAGAGGGGCAAATGCACTGTAGCACTTCCTTACCTTCTAAGGCTGATGTCCCAGCATTTTTATTTTCCTCAGCAAGCATGACTTCCTCTGTGGAGAAACAAATGATTTAGTAAATTATCTGTAAATGCCAAATTATTGTTCTAAATGAAAATCCCTCAGGGACAGCTCTGACTCAGAGCAACAGACAGTGAGCAAAAGGTTCAGAGCCTGTCATAGGTCCTGGCAGAGAAAGAAACCAAGTGTCACCAGGGAGCACAGAGTACTAGGTCTATATAGGATGCCCTTGCTCAGCATTGTACCTTGGAGAAGGGAGTGTTTCCAACCAAGGTCCCATAGATTGAAAGAAGTGAAAAAGTTCCATTTCTATTTTTATTTTCATTAAGTGTTCTTTCTCTCCTAAGCCCCTACTGTTTTTTTTTTTTAACCAAAGGAGCATTCTAATTTCTCTTGTCTGTGTCCTCCTAGGCCATAATTCATACTCCCTTATTCAGGAGATAAAGCCAGGCTTTGGGCACTATCCTGTCTGTATCTTTGCGGAGGGGACAGAGAAAGAAGCATAAAGATCAGAGGAGAACAGGGCTATGGTCTGCTTCCTTGCCATTTCTGTCCTGCCTCAGTGAAGCAGGGCTTGAGTCCACCATGATTTTTCCCTGTGGCATCATAAAAATCATAGTTGGATTTTGTCTGTGGTTCCTGGCACAGAGATCTTTTGAATGCTAATGAGATGACACCAGGAGAGGAGAGGGACCCTGGCTAGCTTAAAGTGTGGCAGCTAGCAGAAACCTAACCTCATGATAAGAGAGCTGTAATTTTTAGTATGCTCTCCATCCCCACCTCTGAGAAAGAGAGAGAGGCTAGATTGAGTTCAGTCACCAATGGTCAATGATTCAATCACGCATGCCCAAGGACTGAAATCTCCATAAATCTCTCTAATCCACGGCATCTAGGAGTTTCTGGGTTGGTGAATACCTCCCTCTGATGGGAGTGCACACCTTGCCCTGTGCATCTCTTGTATCAACCATTCCAGTTATAGCCTTTATAACAAACCAGTAAGTATTGTTTTCCTTAATTCTGTAGCTCATCCTAGCAAATCATAGAATCTTCAGGTAGCAGAGGGGTGGGTAGGTGCAGGAACTGTAAGATCCCACAAATCTGTAGTCATCTAGGAAGAAATGCGGTCACCTTGGGACCCTACTTTCTGGTGTCAGTTCTGTGCGACCAAGCCTTTAATCTGGAAGATCTGTGCTAACTCTGGGTCATCTTAACTCGTAAACTTAACTGAATTGTTAGCCATCCAGGTGGTGCTAAAAAAGTGAAGGATTTGTTGGTGTTTAAACAATGAATTTTTTTTTTCATGTTTGGAAGAAACACCATACCATCCCTAGGTTTAAAGGGTCCTCTACTCCAGGGAGGTATCATGATCTCAGGTGCACTATTTTCTACAAAGCCCTCTTGCAATATACCTCACTAGCATCCCTCTAAAGGGACCAAGAAATAGCCCTTCTACCCCAAACCTGGTGGGCTCCTGAGTGCCCTACTGGGAATATGGATACATTTTGATTCTCACCCACTCTCAACAGATAGACGACGGTGGCCTCAACAGTTATTTCTGAAGATCCCAGATGCTGGGGTGCCAATTAAACAATAGTTGAATTTAAGCACTTATAACATGTAGGATGAGTAGGAGAGGACAAAGTCACTACCATAATTTCACCTGCATATAAAACCAAAAGTATGTAATGTATTTCCCAGGGAGGGGAACATTTTGAGGCTCGGACATTATTATACAGGATGGCCATTATGCCAGGTCATAAATGTTTAGTTTCTTTTTTTAAATGCAACCTCTGGCAGAACACTGAGTTGACAGGTTAAGTGTTATTGGTGGGGTGTTTCTTCATGCAGGCAGACAGAGTTTTAGAGGCATTTTATAGTGCAAGTTGTTTGGAGGGCATCATTTTAAAATTAGGTTCTTGGTAAAATACCTCATAGCAGCATTAATTATCTTGGCAGGTGAGTCATGTTTGCTGCAAAGTGTTTGGCTTTGGGCTGGGGAGGTCTGAGCACTCCCAAGGCAGATGGAAGGTGTGGTGCTGCTGAGGATCTCTGGGAAAAGCTGAGGCTCTGGATGTGTTGAAACCACCCCTCCCCCACTGTCTCCTTTTGCCAAGTTCGCTTTCGAACTTGAGTGTCTTTCCAGGGAAATGTAACCCATATGTCTCTGATTCACTCATGCTCCATTTGTAAAGGGAAGGGCCAGGAAGCACAATTTGACGTTGCAGTGCGTCTTTTTTTCTTAGAAGGAGAGAGGGCTGGCTTTGCCAACTGGAAGAAAGGGAAGCCTTGGAAGTTTCCAAGTGTCTGAAAAGCACACCACAAAAAAGTAGCATAGCCGGCCACCTGACCCTGGGTGGGGTCACAGCCAGCGCTGGGGAATTCTTCTCTGATTCTGCTGCCAGCTAACTCCACAGTCTGTCAGATGGCTCCTGTACCAAGGATGCCAAGGACGGCTGGGAACAGTCAGCTGCCTGCCTAACCTGGAGGCAAATCAGCTCGCCCTCCTGATAATGCTGAGTTACCGTTTGGGGAAGAGGTGGGAGATTCATATTTATGACGCCCTACACAACTGCCTTGAAGGAGTAAGGAAGAAATGGACATGCAGTCAACAGCCATTGCTTACACTTTTGGAGGCAACGAGAAAACGTGGCTGTCCCAGATAGGGGTGTTTCTCGGGCTTTCCACCATATGTGCATTCTCTCAGCCCTTACAGATAATCAGAGGTTGACTCCAAAGCTTTAACGCCTTTTTATGTGTTGGTGGTCAGACTAAGGGGGACCCAGTGTCATACTAAAGCTCCTGCAGAAGCAGAAAGCTCAGGCAACTAAGCATCAAATCATACTCCAAAATTTCCCTGTGTGATCTCACATTTGTGTTAGGCTTTTCATTAGGAATAGAAAAGGATGCTGCCTGTCATGTGTATTTTTTAATTTTATTTTAGAAAATCACTTTTCTCTGGAATTATATATATATATATACACACATATATATACACACATATATATACATATATACACACATATGTGTGTGTGTGTGTGTGTGTATATATATATATATATATATATATATATATATATATAAAACCTTCATTTTCTGCATTCTTTAAAAGCATAATGCAAGCAAATGCATCCCTCTTATTGACAGTTAAGGAGTGATTGATTGATGCCCCTCATAAGCAACTGAGCCACAGTCAAACTTGGTGGCTCTGTGTGGTAATGAAATCGTGTCGCATGGACTCATGCTCAGGACTGGGCCTGAAGTGTCCCTGGTGCCGGGCCACAGGGTGAGCAGTGACGACACTGCAGGCCTTAGCGAACACTTGTCTTGCCATCATCTCCCACCTGCCGTGGTCTCACACTAATCTCCCAGTCCCTGGCCTTGTTCTCTTATGCTCTACTCTCAAAGCAGCAACCAAATGCTCCTTTAAAATCTCAAATCAGAGCATGTCAGTCCTTTGCCTATCTACAATAAAGCCCAAATCTCTTACAGTAGCCCATATGGTCACACAGGACTGCTGCTCACTCCCAGAGCCACCCTCATTTTGTCTTCTGCCACTGCCATTCTCCCCTTGTCTACTTCCCTTCTGCTCCTGGCTCACACCTGGCCCTTCCCTTATTAGGGCCTTGGTGCTGAAATACTCTCTTCCAAGATCTGCCTGTGGCTCACCCCCTCATCTCCTTCAAGTCTTCAGCCAAATGGGCCTATTCCAACCCCTCTACTTAAAACTGCAGCACATCCCACACTTTATCTTGGCCTTCTTTCTCATTGCAATTATCATCTTCCTGCAAGCTTATTACTTTGTTTATTGTTTCCTTCCCTATCTAGAAAAGAATGAGCTCCTCAAAACAAGAGCTTTCAGGAGTCTATAGGTTTGGCTTGTGGTTGTAACCCAAGTGTCTATGGCACGCACAATAATGTTTATTTGCTGCATGTATAGATTGTTGGAGGGGCAGAATATAAAAGTCACAAGCCAACCCCAGCTCTAGGATTACATTTGCCCTCATTTGTCCTGCTAACATGCTTGACTTGTGAAAGGTGTCCAGTAGAACTGGCAAACTCAGATTCTAACAAAAGAAAGTAGGACCAGTAGGAAACCAAAGAGCTCACAAGGCAATCAGAGCTGCTTTCGGCTCTCTTCTAGGCTGGTCTTGCATGGAAGTATCGGGAGGGCATGGTCTCTGATGCCTGTGCATCCCACTTCCCCAGCTCCTCCAGCCCACAGCCTCACCGGCTTTGTCAATCCAGGCCCGGTAGCCGTTCAGCTCGCGTTCAATCTGCTGCTGGCGTCGCAGTTTCATGAATGCTCTCCTGTTCTCCACTCGCTCTCTCTCCTTGGCAAACTCCCTGTGGATAAGAAGGGT
Source organism: Dinomys branickii (assembly GCA_004027595.1). Lineage (NCBI taxonomy): Eukaryota > Metazoa > Chordata > Mammalia > Rodentia > Dinomyidae > Dinomys > Dinomys branickii. The sequence continues at coordinate 107,681 of PVLD010003084.1, forward strand.
ACGAGTCACTGGAGTCACTGGGTTTGGGTAGTACAGTGACAAAGAGAACAGGTGAGAGTGTTGGAGTAGGTCCCTCTGTACGCCCCACCTCCACACTCCTTTGTCCCAGGCTGAGGTGCAGCTTCTTACCTGAGATCTGCCCAGATCCTCTGCATGTCCGTGAGGCACAACGCCCTCTGCTTGCTCTGCTTTATTTTTGATGGTGGAGATTCAACCCATAAAGCACTGAATTATAGCCCAAGTACCTTTTGAACAATTTTTATTTTGAGACAAGTTCTCATTAAGTTGCCAAGACTTGGATCCAATATGTGATCCTCTTGCCTCAGCCTCACGAGTAGCTGGGATGACAGGCATGTGCTCTATTTTGACAGGGACTTTTTAGCCATGCAACAACTGAGTTTTCAAAATGTCATGTTCAATTCCTCTGCTACCATGGAAGCCCTTAGCCTTCTCAGGGCCAGATCTATCCTTTATACTTTGGATGACAACAGTGACTAATGTGTATTGACCAGTTATTTTGTGCCGGTCATGTGTGAAATTTTTCATACTAACTCACTTAAGCCTCATAGACATCCTATAAATTGAATGTTGGTAAATTCTCCATTTAACAGATGGAGCAACCAAGGCTTGGATGCATGAAGTAATATGCTGGGATATGAACTCAAATTCTGTCCTGGGTATCATCATTTCCTACCCAGATGGCTCCAATGGCTTACATTAGTCTCCTTTTTTCCAGCCTTGGGTACGGGGCCTGTTTACCGTGGTGTCTGGTACACTGTGATGCTCAATAAGGATGATATGGAAGACCAATGGCACAGATGACTTGAAGGGCTGATATCCTATTGAAGACAGCCTGGTATTGATTGCATAATAAAGGAAGGGACACAGGGTAAGCACCCAGTAGAAAGATAGTGGGAAGGTGAGGTGAGAGGGTAGAGAGGGATAACAGGAAAGAGGGAAAGTCAAGGTGAGGGTCAAGAAAAAGACAGAGTTCACTGGTGGGCACAGATGAACAAAGCCACCCTCTATACAAGGAAATGAGAAGACAAAAGCTCCATGGGAACTGAAAGGAGGAGAAAAGAGGATTAAAATGCTCCTTAGTAGACAGGATCAAATTCAGTCAGTAAACAAATAGGGACAAAGAAGCAGCCATTTGCTAATTGGCTTCTTCAGTAACCAGCAGGCCAAAGCCTTCCTCAGCATCAGACACACTTGCAGGCTGCAATTCCCCTTGGAACTGCAGTCCCACCCACTATGGTTCAAGCGTTCTCCACTTGCCCTGAAAGCTGCTCCACTTATTCAAGGTGATCACCATAAATAAAAAGTTGTAGCCTAAAGATGAGAGTCTAGCATCCACTTCAGATCCTGCCAGCTCCACCCTCATGTCCAGGGAAGAAGAAATAAGCCAACAGCTGAGAGATATGACCCAGCTACAGTGCAGAGGAAGTGCTGCTCTACCATAACCGAGAGAGAGGCCTATTTGTGTCTATCCTATATCTCTGTTTGGCCCTCCTGCCAAAATAGAGCTGGCTTCTTCGGGAGCTGGATCTATGGTTACTATGGTTACAGTAAAACTGAGGGTATGGGGGCAAGGTTCCCCCCCTTGCCCTGCGCTTGGTGGCGGGTTCAGTAACCTCTATTAAAGGTACTGTGGCAGGAAGGAAAGAGAGTTAAAAGGAAGAACAAGCGGGACCAGTGAGGGTTAAGGGAACAGAAGTCAAACACTAGGACGGCTCCTATCCTTGCCCTCCTGCCTACATTTCAGCAAAGTAACAAAGGCTGGTGGTTCATAGTGTCATTGTCCCACCAAAGTGCTTACCATTCTTCTTTGCATCCCCTGAGTACAGTTAGTGCCATTGTTCTGTTGGTTCTATCCTCAGAAGGACTTCTGAATCTACCCTCTCTCTCCACTGTTGCTACCTTGTCCAGGACCTCTTCTTTCCTTGACGGGACTATTGCAGTAGCATGGAGTTGGTCACTCAACCACCTCTCTCCCGTCCCTTAATTTCACACATCTCATAGGTATTAGAGTTACCTTTTAAAAACACTAAATTTCAAGTAATAAACATAGCAAGTAGTATTTATGAAACACTTTCAAATTTGCCAAGCCCCTTCACATATGCTGCTCATTTAATCTTAGCAAGCATTCTGAAGGGAAAGCAGGATGTGTATCTTCATTCTCAACTTAAAAGTAAAGCAATTTGATCAAGTTGAAATACGAAATGGAGCCAAGATTAGAAACCAGGCCTGAGGGCTCTCAGATTCTAAGTTCTTCAGGCCCCAATATTTTCTTATGCTGCATTCTTTATGTTTTCATGAGTGTGTATCTTTATCTTTCACCTAAGCTCTGAGGGAATCAGGAAAGGTTTACTAAGATGTATTATTTTGAGCAAGACCTTGAAAAAGGAGACTCTCAGTAGGTGACAAGCACAATAACCCTTGAGTGTGGAGGGCAAGCACTGTTATAAATGCCTCCGTTCTCCAGCTCAGAAAACTGACTCTAAATCAAATCAAGCAGCCCTTTGTGAGGGCAAGTGTCCAAGCAAAGAAAGAGAGCCTTAGAGAGGAACCACAACTCTCAGAGCCTCTAAGTTCCCTTCTTTCGACTCATCACCTCCTCCTTCCCAGCCGCCTCTGCCTTCTCCTGAATGAAGCAAAAACACTAAATATGGCCTTCAAAGTCTTTCAAGGTTTGAGTCACGCCTTTGTCTTCAAACCTCATCTCTCATCATCCCTGCCCACTTTTGCCTGCTCAGAGTCCTCCATGGTCATGCTTCAGCCATGGCCCATTTCCCAGAAGGAGGCGTGGGCTTGCAAGGCTAGTGTGCACCCTTGATCTGCCTAGACTCTGTCTGAGTCTGTCAGAACTCAAGGCCAAGTTGAAATGCTGTCTCTTGTATTTAGCATTCCCTTTTCTGAATCTTCCAGCCTCCACCCCAACTCTCCTCTGCCTCCTTAGAGCTCCCCTTATAGTCAGACCTTTACTGTGATCAGTTGCACAGGTCTCTTCATCTACAAGAGATTTTTGTGAAAACATCTTATGACTTATTAGATTTTCTACCTTCCTTGACCAAAATAGGCCTGGTACACAGTACATCTTCAATAGATTTATCATTATCACTACTAAAAATATGAAGGCTGACGAGGTGTGCACAGTGGTAGCTCTGCCCTGGTTCCCAAAGCCTTCAGGGAAGAACCACTGCACCCCTGCACAAATCCAAGGGGGCCAGGGAGCTAGCACAAGTCCTCAATGTTGTCACCACTCTCTCTTAAGTCTACTATACAATGTCTGTAGAATTAGTCTATGAAGCATGCAACATGTCCCCCAGAATGACAGGATAGCTTGATTTCTGGTAGGTTAGGCAAATAAACCCCAGTATAACTTCCTTGTATAAGTTTCCTGGACCCTAGATCTCACCTATTGGCTTTCCTGTTCATTTATATTTGCAAAAATATGGGAAATTCAGAAAAGTTACTTGCCCAAGATCACCCAGTTAGAAAGGGGTGGGGCTGAAAGTCACACTAATGTCTTCCAATTCCAGGGCAAGTGCGATTTCTATATAGCCTTAGCTGTCTTCTCTGCTATTAGACGTTACAAAAGGGATTTTGTTTCAACCCAAGGTTGAAGAAAATAAAGATATACAACTAAGGGTTTTTTTATTTTCTTTTCCTTTTATTTTTCTTCTTCCTTAAAGGGGTCTTTCATTGAGACAGAAGTATAAAATCCCCTATGCTGAGTTAATAAAGACCTGAAATAAAATTCATAGCATAATCAAGCTAGTGATACACTGCGGATTTTGTGTCTGTACCACAGTCACCATTTATTCATACACATACACAATCTGGAGGGAAAGGGGCCAAATAGGATTCAGTTCCACAACGTGCCAAAAATAAGTGAATATTCTAATCTTAGACTTACACGCCCACCGGGCTTCTGAGCATCTAAGTGGCCAGACCTGAGGAAGGGACGTATGCTCCCCTATTAGGCCCCTTTCTCTGAGGATCAGAGCTCTCTATTAACAGGATCCTGGGGGTTACTTGGGTGGTGATGATGGTGATAAATTTGGAAAACTCAAAGAGAGGCTGTCTGCATATTTCAATTTATCCAGTTCCCTTGGATGAAGCCATAGGAAGTTTAGAAAAGGAACTCTGGATTATAGTAGAAGAATGTTCATGTACCCCAAGGCCTCTCGGCACTTGCCTGGAGCTTATGGTAAGAGAATATGTAACTATCTGCTTGCTACTTGCTCCATCCAGTGCCTCCATACTCGTCAATGTAACAGAGCTCAGGATAAGATGCATCTACTCTTCATGATTCCAAAAATGAAGAACGAAGTTAAACCCCATGTGCTACAGCAGAATGGTGCCAGATCTTTTCTCAGAGCGAGGTATCCAGACATCCTTTGCTGCTAATGAACAGGGTGGTAACCTCTCAGTCACAGCTGACGTTAGACAGACATAAAAACCCTCTGTCCCTAACCAGAGGTGGGAATAACTCTGCTATAGGAAGCCTGGCTCGATTCCTATAAGAGATGGCACAATGAGGAAAATCCAGACTGATTTCGATGTAGGCACTACTCACTCGCCAGTTCTGTCATCTATCACTTTAGACCCCACCATGGCCCCCTGGGAGGGTAACCTGCAGCTCCCCACAAGATGCCACTCTCAGAAACATGAAAAGAAGGTGAGCTGGAGTTAGCCTGGGTGACTCTTTATTCTGGTTGCCATAAAAGTTCAGGTTTCTAAATTTCACTTATGGGATCTATAGGAAGGTGGATCTCCTTGTAGAGCATGATAAGTTTGCTTTCCTTTTTCATCCTTGTTAATGAATCTATGTTTGTGTGACCTTTTTGTTTTCCAGGAGTTTACACAAGTATCATAAATAGTAAAAGTCAACTTTTCATACACAACTGATTCTGTATTATTCACAATAAGATGAAGTGGAAGAATTACAAGGATCCTCTCAGACAAGGCACAGTGCCTCAGACATTTATATACATGCCTGCAGCTGTGAGGGGAGAGAAATCAGAGCTCTCTTTCAAATCATGTTTATATTAATATCAAAACTGATCTCTGTTTTGTGAATTTATGGACCTATAAAGAAGCCATTGCCACAGATAATTCACAAAGTGGCTAATCTGTATATGAATAAATTAAAGTAACTGGTTTGAGTTCACAAGGTAATGATGGAATAGATTTTGGTCATCTACATTTCTAGAATTTATCATGATGTGCCTAACTCTTGGGAATTAGATATAAGGTTCACTAACGTCTACTTCCAGCCTGAAATTCCTGCTTATGCTATCTTAGCTCAGCATCACAGAGTGCCTGGATGGGCATCTCTACATTTGTCAAGTGAGGAAGATGTTTCTGGAAGGTCTGCTGTAGCAAGAAACCCTCTGGTGGAGATCTGCCTGGCTCCTGTTTTAGCCTCTAGCTCCAGAGCACTTCTACCAGCTCAGTGTATACAGGAAGCTTTGTTTACTGATGCAGAAGCCCTCACTGTTGTCATGGCAACTGAAAGGAAGACAAAGCCTGCCTGGATGCACTGGCCTATGTGACTCAAAATCTGTTTACCCACACTCCTGTACACACTTGCATGCTTCATCACACACATTGGCATGGATTCACATGATTACACCGGCACCCCGAAGCATATGTAGACAGACTTTGCCAAGCACACAAATGGCCACATAGTCACATTCCTATTAATCTTCAGAGTCCATATTTTCAGAGGGCTTTGCTACCCACAAGAAAACATTGCCAATGTTCTTGTAAGATCTTTGCTTCAGGAAAGAGGAATATGAGTGTGATATCAAGAAAAATACAACCTCTTCAAGTCTTAAACATTCTGAAACAGAGAAATTGGCTAAGTCAGATTGGTGATTGTGTGCTGGCTGTAGTTTAATTCCAGTCTCAATGGAAACAGCTGGGGGTAGAGGGTGAGACTTTTCAATGTTCTTATGAACTCAAGGAACCTTTTCTCCCATTTTTCAGAGGTGCAAACACAGCCCCGGTGAAAGCTTGCGCCTTACTGAAGGTCACACAGTTCAGTAACATTATGGTTATTGATGCCTTATCCCTTGACTTGTTCCAGAAAGGATTTAAAAAGGCTTAGGTTGTCAATAAATAAAGGCCAAAACAGAACCTAGCCTTCTAAATCTCAGCCCATGTTGACTCTAATAATCAGGGTGAGTGTGCAGGTGGGTGAAAGATTCAGATATTCAAGCACTATATCACCCTGTGTCACCCTTTCTTAGCATCAAGAGCTTTGGTAGAGCTCTTCTTAAGAGCAAAAGTCCTTCCCTAAAGTGATTAAAGGACAGAAAAAGCACTACACAAAGTGCTGTATCACATTCTTACCCTCCACCCTGTATCCACAGCTGGAAAAGAAAGGCCACGTGTCTCAGAGATTAGGGTATCTATCAGGTGAGGAGGACTTGATTGATACCTGTCCAAGCTCGGCCTTTTACACACAGGAAGACTACAGCACAGACGGGTCAACTAATTCACTGGGTCAAGATCTACAGCACGTGGGGGCTGATCTGCAGGATCACTTTGGTGTCCCAGCGCCAGAGCCAGGGCTTTTCCACATCTTCATATTTCAGCTATGAAAACTCAGACAGACAAACTCTTGTAGGAACTTGGAATGAATAGTCTTTTTTCTTTCTCTTCCAACATTGGAATCTCATCTATTTGTCTGAGTAGAGACAGGAAAAGAAGATCTGGCAATTATCATAAAAGAGATAATGAAGGAAATGAAGTATGTTTCCTGTTTTGCTTTTTAACCTTGAAGCTTGTGTAATCTATAGTGTTAAAGCATTATGATTAAAAGCTCTCAAGTTGGGCAGACCTGCTTCACCATGGTGTGATACAAGGCGAGATCTTCACCTAAATTTTCATTTGTAATATCATAATAAATGTCATGCCTACCTGAAACAGTTGTTGTGATGATTGAATAATAGATAGGAAGTGCAAAGTACAGTATCTGGCACAAAGTAGATATTCCTGGTAGCTATCATTTCTGAGCTGTATCATAATATAGACAGCTATTATCAAAAATATATATATATTTACATATATATATTCATTCTACCTCAAAAACATAATTTACGACTGCCTTCCTGATAGTAGGGATTATTTTAGAATATGGGGAAATAGCAGCAGAAATAAGAGCAAAATCTTCCACCCAAACAGCTCACATCACTATGGGAAAGAGGGACAACAAGAAAACAGGTACAGTGTGCAATGCGCTATAACTTGACAAGCACTCAGGGCAAAGTGAAACTGAAGTAGTACAGTAAGTGTGGGGGGAGGGATTTGAGGTTGAGTGACCAGGAAGGGCCTCAGGGAAAAGACTTCAGCAAAGACCTAAGAGATGTGAGAGAGGGAGGCACCCAGGTAAGGGGGAGAAGATGTCCAGGCAGAGGTGATAGCCAGGACAAAGCTTTGGGGCAGGAACATCCTGGAGCTTTTATAGAACTGAAAGGAATCATATGGCTAGGCTGGATTGAATAGACGGAGGATGAATGCTATGAGGCCAGAGTGGGTCACCAACCAGGTGAAGGGATAATCACACAGTGCCTTCGAGGTCCCACAGACTTGTCTTTTACTTGAAATGGCTGGGAAACCATCATTAGAAGTCAAGTAGAGGAATCATGTGATGTTGAAATTTTCAGACTTTCTCTGGCTGGCCTGGTGAGGACAGGCTGAAGAGAACTTAAAGGTAGAAGCAGAGTCCTTTCAGGTTATGTCCAGATGATGGTTTTCTTGGACAGAGCAGTAGGAGGGAGGCTATTGAGAAATACTGGGGTTCTGTGAAGGTAAAGCTGAGAGAACTTACTGATACATTGACTATGGAATGTAAGAGAAAGGTGAGTCAAAGGTGACCCCAAGCGTTTTGGCTAGAAGGATGGAGCTAAAACTAACTGAGATGGAAAAGACTGGGGAGAACAGGTTCTGACCAATTCATCTGGGATGTAAGTGAGCTAGATATTCTAAAACATTCATATTAAAAACCAAGAGGCCAAGCCGGGCATGGTGGCGCATGCCTGTAATCCCAGCACTTGGGAGGCTGAGGCAGGAGGATCGTTGGCGAGTTTGAGGCCAGCCTGGGCTACAAAGTGAGCTCAAGGCCAGCCTGAACTGCTAGCGAGACCCTGTCTCATAAAGACAAAAAAAAAAAAAAAAAAAAAACCAAGAGGCCAAATGACATCAATTCTCTGTAACCCACAGAAGTCAGGCCAGCTGTGGCATGATGACCTGTAGTGAAGAAGCAGAGCCAGCCTAGGTTCTCCACCATCCTTTCTTTGCTCTTGCTGGCATATGCTGCAAGAATGTTGGTGACTTTTTTCTAATATAACCAAGAAATTGTTGTTGCTATTGCTACAGATAAAATTCAAAACAAAACAAAACCCACAAATATTCTTGAATGCTTCATGATTTGTTCCAACTATTTCACTGTTCCCTTCCATTAATAGATGATCAAGGAATAGCATGTACTACAAATGCTGACAAATGACAAGTTTTCACGTTGTTATCTTTAAAAATCTTTTAAGAAGGGAACTAAGGGACCACATTCCTGTTCCTATTTTGCAGATCAGAAAAATAAAGGCCTAGGGAGCAAGGAAAGGCAGAGTTACAAAGCAGGATTAGATCTCCTGACTCTGTTTAATTACCCACCAATCTGTGCCACCTCAGTTTGGCACACGAATACTATCAAGGCATAAATTCAAAGGCACACATGCCACTCTCTCTCTATATACACATATAATAGTGTGTGTTTCAGTCACAATATTTCAGTGGGTTCAAAGCCCTGTGGTGCAGGAAGAATGAGCCATGGGGAAGCAATAGCGTTTTGTATTCTTCTTTCTCCCCACTCACACCCCCCACAGCACCCTAATTACAGTATGAAAGAGGCATCTTGACAGAGAACAAATGGCTGAGTTCTTTTAAGAGACACATTTCGCATTCCTTTGAGAAGCCACGACAAGCAGCTCCCTCCCCAAAAGCTTTGGAGGTGCCTGAGGAGCTAGCGTGGCTGCATTTAAGGTAGGGACAGAGAGCCTATTACCCGGTTGGCCATTATAAACTTACCACTGCGTGTGTGTGTTCTTTTTCTAAAAAGGATTGAATTTCCCAGAATTCTTTGTTCCACATCCCCAGATAATTTCAATATTAACACTTACTCTTAGGAAGATAAAATGTCATGGTTCATCATCAAAAGATTCTTCTCTATGACAACTAGCTTTTCCTTTTCCTTATATTTTAGGATGGATAAGTAAAATGCGAGTGAAAGCCCAAAGTTAATAAAAGGGAATAGCAGAGAAAGAGAGGATGCCTGAAGAGGAGAAGCAAGAATAGAGACCTGGCATCCCCTAACACAGAGCATGCGAGCTCCCCACACAGGAAGGCCAGCCTAGCCTTCCTGTGGTCATCCTTTTCAACGAGAAGACTGAGACAGCATAGAACACATCCACTGTTCACATCTTCAGGGTATAATCAAAAGTCCCTCAACGTTAGGTCCATCTTTCAGATAGAAAATCAAGGTCTAGATCAATACCTAGACTTGCCCAAATCACACGGTACTAGGAGCTGCTGTACTTTAACCATTTCCACTCCGTTTGTCAACTCACTCATTGGTGATCTTTTGCACTATAAACTCTGCGAGGGCAGGGACTGAGTTGATTGCTCTTGTTCCATGCTACACTCACAGTCCCAGCACAGACTGGCTATTCTGTGTGTACTGAATGAACAAATGCACAGTACCCTATAGGCAACTGCCAGACAGAGAGCAGTACCAGAGTTTGGAGCATGAGTAGAGGGTAGTTCCAGTGGAGTAGGACACATCCCTGGAGCCTTGGCCTACCAAAACTACCAAATCTTGCCCCATGACAGGTTGGTCCTGAGGACATACCAGTCCAAGATGCATAGAATCAACTGGAGTGGGGCTGCAGCTAATTTTGATTCTATCTTATTCTTCAGCTTCTCTTCTTAGGCTTTCAGAACACCTCTGGTTTGCTTCTTCTTGAGCTTCTCTGTTCCTCTAAACACTAGACTGCCCCAGAGCAGACCTAGGGCCACTCCTCTGGCTTCCTTCCTCACTAGGTGACCTCATCCAGGCCCATGGGGTCCCCATCATATCTATGCTAACAACTCCTATATTTATATTTCCACCTGTCTATGAAAACTACCTACTTGATATCAACTCCTTGGACGTCTAGTAGGCATCTTGAACCTAACATGACCCAAACACAATTTTTTATTTTTCTGCAAATTATTCCTCATCTAGTTTATTCCTTTGCAGAAGATAATATCATCCAAACTGTAGTCACTTTCAATTCTTGCCTTTTTTCATACCAGCACCAACCCAACCCATAAGCAATTCCTTGGCATCTACCAACTTCTCTCCAATACCACTGTTACCGTAGGCCAGGGTACTGTGGTCTCTTGCCTTGATGCTTCCTACCTTGAAACTTCCTAGCTCACTTATTTTTTCCAACCTTGTCTCAATCCCCATTTCTCTTATAGCAGAAAAGCAGTGGGTGAGTTTTAAAACAAAATAAGTCATGTAACCACCCTGTTAAAGATTGTTCTCTGATTTCCCATTGTTAAAATCCAAAGTCTTCCCGTGATCTACAAAACACGCTGCAGATCTGATCCTTGACCTCAGAGGGGCTTCCCTGATCACCAAATCAAATAAATAAACCCATTGCCTGTCACAGTCTACACTCCACCAACCTGTTGTACTTCATTAATATTTGTCATTATAAAATACTTGGTTCAGCTACTTGGTTTTCAGCCTTTCCACAAAAATGTAAGCTGCCTGGGTCTCACAAAGAACTCAACCAGAATTTGTTGAATGAATGAACAGAGGAAATAACATTAAAAGCTATATTATCTTTTCTCTGGAAGTTGCCTCTATGAGCTGCGCCCACTGGAGGACATATCTGTCAATAATACAGCCCATCAGCAACCTCCAAGAATTAATTCTACACCAAGCAAATCTGAAAACAAGCTGTGTATCTTTATGACACACTTTATATGACCTTTCAGAATCATTCCAGAGTCATAAAGCATCATCACTGCAGAAAATTCTTTACAAAGCCTAACTATTTTCTGCTACAATCAAACTACAATGGGGGCATTCTTATGTGTTGTCTCACTAAAGTGGATGGTTATTGCGTTAGTCAGCTTTTTGTCACTGTGGCCAAACACTTGAAAATAACTTAAAGAAGGAAAGATTTATAAAGGCTCAGGATTTCAGAAGTTTCAGTCCACAATCAGCTAGGTCCATAGTTTCTGCCTCTGTGGCGAAGCAGAAACATCATGAGAGAAAGAAATGGTGAAGAAAGTTGCTTGTCTTATGTAGCCAGAAAGAAAGAGGGGAAAGACCTCCAGGGAAAGGGTTCAGGGACCAGATACAGTCTCCACAATCACATCCCTGTGATCACCCCCCTTCACTTAGGCCCTTGTCCCCTAAGTTTCCATTACTATCCAATAATGTCACTGAATCACAGTCTCTTCAATGGATCAGTCCACTGATGAAGTTCGATAACCTCATGATCCAAATCTCTCCCAACCTCTGAATACATGAGGCTTTGAGAGGAAACTTCACATCTAAACCATTATGGTTATAATTTTTCTTATTTAGAATTCTTTCTTCATTGTGTCTATTTAATAAGTCATAAACATGTCTAGCCCATCATACAGTTTATGCTAAATTCTTTACTGAAATGCAATTAATTATTGTCTTGATGAAAATGTAGCTATTATTAGAAGCAAGTGCTATAAAAGCAGGTGAGGTAAAGAGAAGATATTCTCCTCTGGAACAGGTGGCATGTAGATATTAGTGTTAGGACTACTGCAGATATTAGTGCATAGGAGATATCTCACTGGAAAGTGAGGACTTCATAACAATGAACATACAACTAGAGTTAAAAATGCCATGAAAAATAATTAAACCTGCAGCTTGGTTAAAATTAATTACATTTGGATATGTCTACCTTTGCAAGACCATGGGAAAGTTACTTAACCTCTCTGAAATGCAATTTTCTAATAATATGGCATTAATAAAAATATAGCCTCACCAAGCTCTTGTGTCCATGGGCTCACATGAGCAAAGGAACCGATCATGGTTCCCAGCATGCTAAATCTTCAATAAATGTGAGTAGAATCTAAAGTGCCAAATGAGCTGGCTCTTTTAACACGCATAGCACTATGAGTGAATGACCCTCGCTACTTTATCACCTGGGATATTAACTCAAATCATTGGGTCAAGGATAATATGAATCAACACTAGAAAAGAAGGAATATTGGTGAAGTTTAGAGAGGGAAAAAGAGTACCTTTTGATAAAGTTTCTGCTCCTAAGTATGGACTTTTTTGACCACGTCTCCAATCTAACTTCGCACTACGTTTAGAAAGGCTAATTTTACACAGGGCTTTTGGGTAAAAATTTCCTTATAGAGCAGACTCTGCTGAGTTTGGAGCCACAAAGGATGAGCATGTGAATGAATGAGTCAGAGAAGGAGCTGACAGGTTGAACCATAACCCTCACTTCTGCAGAGACTTCCAAATGCTTCCGGGGTTCTCAGCAAAGGCCACCCTGATGTACTCACAACAGGACCAGATTTTCTCTTCACAGAGCAGTGATACTCAAAAGTGTGGACCAATGCCCATCTGCAAGTCATTTCCAGTCCATAAGAGAAATTCAGAAACACAATGCACTCAGTAACTTTGATAGTAATCTGAAAAAATTATACATCTATTGAATATGAGAATAAAAATGAGAGAAAAGAAGGAATATTGGTTTTATATTTCTTTATCTTTTTATCTCAATTGTCCAGTCATCTATTTTGGAACGCATTTCCTCAAAGTATGCATGCATGTTGCAGTGCCCAAGGATACTGGAGATTTTAAAAAGTGATTGTTCACAAAAAGTTTGGGAAGCCCCGCATGGAGCAAGACCGTTTCTTGGCAGCTACAAGATGTGGAGATGATCATACTAATTATCACTATTTGTGTTCTGATGTATCAGAAACTCTACTAAATGTTTTCTAAGCACTATTTCATTTAATTTTAACAAAATACATGATATTACCCCATGATTAAAAAGAGGCTGGGCTGGTGACATAGCTCAGCAGCACAGTGCCTGCTGGGCAAGCACAAGGTCCTGAGTACGATTCCCAGTACCCAAAAAAAAAAAAAGGAAAAAATCAAAAGAGGTTAAAGAATGTTTAAAAACCTGTTCAAGGCCATACAACTAGGCAAAAGCAGAGTGAAGTTCTTTTGACCACAGCAAACAAGTAGAGGCCAGGAGGTCTGCAGTACTATCCTTTGGATTACACAGATAGCATTTTGCCAAAGCTTTTCAGTGTACTTTTCTTTCTTTCTGTGTGTTCCCTGTCCCCACTTATTGTTCCTCTTTGCCATCCTTTTCTTTTCTGTCTTTTATATTCTGTAGTAGTAGGACACACTACTGAGCTACAAGGGTAGGACCTGAGTCTATGAAAACCCCCAAAACACATGCAGGGCGTCTCATCCTCATTATGCTTTGAGAAGCTGAGGGATGAGGCTATAAATAGGAACCGAATTTACATTCTCCTCATGTGTAGTAAGTAGGAAATGTCTATTGCCTTTATATTGTCAAACCGTAGTATGAATGGATTCCCACTGCAAGTATGAGTTTTCAGTAGCACAAATAATAGCTGTATCCTTCACCAGTAAATATGCTCTAACAAACACTGATCATGGCTTTTAGATATTTTGAATCCAAACAGTACAATGATCTCTAAATTAAAATAAGACTTCATGCTTATGTGAAGACATACCTGCTCTGCAGACACTATTAGTGCACATGTGTGGTTGTCTGAAGTTATGAACACACCCATGCACATATATATATATATATATATATATATATAAACTGTACATATACATGTGCATAGCCAGAGCCCCACTGACACAGGGTGATGTACCACACCCACACATTTTCCAGAGGTTTACTTGTTGCTTTACTTCAGAGATTTAACTACACTTTTCCAATAGCTCACCTGCTCCATTGAGCAGGGACTCCTTACCTGGGGCCTGAAGGAGAATGTACACAGGATTTGGATACATAATTCTGTTTAATTGTGAAGTAAGATAGTTCCTATGATACTGGAACTGTACTTTCACCTAATGCTGCCCAGAAAATAGTTGTATTTTACAGAGAAGTCAAACCTGAAAAGTCAAAGAGCCAATTTCTAGCTGGCAGAATGATTCACTAGTATTTTTGAAATGTCTTTCATGCAAAATGTCCAGGTACTGATAAATTACAAAAAGTATACTAACGAATGCCTTCCCAAGTTTAGAGAAAAGTGATAGAAATAGTGAAGTTAGAAAATACAAAAAACAGATACATGTTATGTAAATATTTTCTCCTAGTCTATGTCTTATCTGCTTTCATTTTCATGAGTATTTTTGATGAGCATATTTTTGTATTATGATAAAGTCCAACTTATCTATTGTCTTTGTCTCATCATTTGTGCTTCTGAATTCTTTTTAAGAAATATTTTCTTATCCTCAGTTTTAAAAAAATATTCTCAAATTAATTTTATCTAAAGTGAAATAAGAGTCTAAGTTTCTTTTTCCCCCCTCATGTGAATATACAGGAGATCTAGGAAATTTTTATAACAAAGACTTGCTTTTCTTCATTGGTTTTGCACCTCTGTCAAAAACCAACCACCCAAACATACAAGTTCTCCTTGGATCTCTTCATCTATCCTTGCACTGGGACCATGTCACCTGGATTAGAGCAACCATGCAGTAAATCCTTTTTAAAAAGTTGTACAAGTCTCACAAATTTGCATTGCTTCTTCAAGATTATTCTGGCTTCTCTAATGTTTGAATTTTCATATCAATTTTAAAATAATCTGTGTGTATTTCTTCTAAATAGCTTGCTAGAATTTTAGAGATGATAACAGTATTGTTAGAGATGATAACAATATAACAATGTTGTGCCTTTCAATCCATAAAGATGGCATGTCCTTCTAGTCTTAGGACTTCTATATTTCAACAATATTCTGTAGTTTTCAGTATGAAGGTCTTAGTCTATTCCTAGATATTTCATTTTTCTGTTACTTTTAAAATTTACTTTTAGTCTATTTAAATTGAAATTCAGCTTGATCAATGTAAGTATACACGCACATAACACAAATAATGTCTTTTTATGCTGACCTTATATGTAGCAACCTTATTAAATTCACTTACAAAAAAAAAAAATTCACTTACTAAGCTCTGGTAGTTTGGAATCCACCATTAGATTTTCAAAATATAAAATCATGTTATCTATGAAAAATTATGTTCTTATTTCTTCCTTTCCAATTTATTTGTCCTTTATCTTTTCTCTTGCTTTATTAAAATGGCTCGGATTTATATAATCATGTTAAAAGAAGTGGTAAGTTCTTGATCATATCTAGATTATAGGAGAAAAAGAATTAATATTTTATAACCTTTCATTATTAAGTATGATGCTGGCTGTAGGGTTTTTTAAATAGATGTCCTTTTTAAAATTGGAAAATCTCCCTTCTATTATTAATTTACTGAGTCTTTTCTACACAGAACTATTGAATTTTGTTAAATTCTTTTGTACATGTGTTGAGATATTACAAGGTCTCTTCCTCATATTCTACTAATGTAGCATATTATACCAATTGATTTTCAAATCTTAAACCAACCTTATATTCATGGATTAAATATCACTTGGTAATAATGTATTATCTTTTACATTCTGCCAGATTTGATCGACAATATACTGTTATGGAAGTTTGCACCTAGTTCACTATGGGCATTGTGATGTGGTTTTCTTTTCTTAGGGCATATTTGTCAACTTTAAGGATTGAGTTTATGCTGGCCATATCAAGTAAGTTGGAAAGTAACCCTTCCTACATTTTAAAGAAGTTTTTGAAAGATTGTTTTGTGTTATTTCTTCCTTAATGTTTGGTAAAACTGATGGGTAAAACAATGTGGCTTGGAGTGTTCTTTGTGGAAAAGTTTTAGATTAGGAAATTAATTTGTTTAATGAACATGAGTTGATTTAAATTTTTAATTTCTTACCTGAGTTTTGGCAGTTTTCAAGGAACTGGCTATTTTTTCCAAGCCATTGCATGTATTGGCACAAAATTATTAATGACATACCCTTACTTTACACACACAAACACATACAGTGAAAAATGCAAAAGAGCTAATCAACAGATGCCTGGAATTAGTAATCAATTACAGAAAGGTGGAAAAACACCGGGTTCATATACAAAAGTCAATTGTTTTCCTATATACCATCAATGAACAAATGAAAGTTCATACCACAGTTAGCATCTTAAAAACTAAAATACTTAGGTAAAAATCTAGCAAAATATGCACAAAGTCTGTAGGAAGAAAACTAAAAAAAAGAATAAAATCAAATAACTAAATAAATGGAGAGGTATTCTACATTCATGGATAAGAAGGTTCAATCTTGTCAAGATGTCATTTGATACATAGACCCAACCTCATCTCAAACAAAATTATAGCAAGTAATTTTGTGGATATTGACAAACTAATTCTAAACCTCATGGAGTAAAGCACAAGACCCAGAATAACTGATTCAGTATTAAAGAAGAATAGAGTTAGAGAACCAACTACAAGATTTAGTAGACATCTACAGTAATAAAGACAAAGTGTTGTTAGTACAGACAGACAAACTAAGGGGATAGAGTAGAGAGTCCAGAAGAAGATCCATATAAACACAGGCAACTGACGCATGACAAAGGAGCAAAGGTAACACAACAGAGCAAGGAAGGCATTTTAAACAAATGATGTAGAAACCAGACTTCTACCTATGAAAGAACTACTCTAGACATGGACCCTACAACATTCACAAAAATTAACTCAACCTAAAACATAGATGCTATGATAGATTTCGATACATTTTCTAAAATTCACAACAAAACTTAATCCTCAGTGCAACAGATTAATAAGGGGGCCATTAGGAGGTGACTGGACCATTAGTGCTCCACCCTCATGAATAGGATTAGCAACCCCATAGTAGAGCTTGAGGGAACTAGCTGGAGCCCTATGCTCTTTCCCCTTTTTTTGCCATGTTAGGACAGCATTCATTCCTCTTGGCCAAGTTTTGCCCTTCTGCCTTGTGAAGATGTTGCAGTAAGGCATCACTTTGGAAGCTGACAGCCCTCACCAGGCACCAAATCTATTGGCACTTTGAACTTGAAACTCTCATCCTCCAAAACTGAGAAATAAATTTATACTACTTAAAAGTAACTTAGTCTGTGGCATTTTGTTATAGCAGCAAAAATGCGGCAAGAAAATAAACTTCAGTGCAAAACTCCTAGACGATAAGAACAAACTGGGTATAGTGATAACTTCTCATTTTTTATGATAAGTTTTTAAACACAACACCAAAAACATGCTACTTACATATCATATATTATGATACTTCACATCATATATCCTGAGGAAACAGAGTAAATTAACAATGCATATCTTTTAGAATGGCCAAAATCTGGAGCACTGACCAAGCTGAACTGCAATGAGAATGTGGAGTAACATGAGCTCTCCTTTACAGCTGGTGGGGATATAAAATGGTGCCACCAGCTTAGAAGGCAGTATGGCAGTCTCTCATAAACTAAATATACTGTTATCATATGATCCAGCAATTAGATTCTTTGGCATTTACCCAAAGGAGTTGAAAACTCATTGTTCCCATAAAAATATGCACATGGATGTTTATAGCAGTTTTATTCATAAGCTCTAAAACTTAAAAGCAACGAAGATGTCCTTCAGTAAGTGAATAGATTTTTTAAAAACTGAGGTACATCCAGACCACAGCAGTAAAAAGAAATGAGCTTTTATTCAGCACTAAAGATAAATGAGCTATTAAGCCATGAAAAGACATGGAGGAATCATAAAATGCATATCACTAAGTGAAAGAAGCCAATTTGAAAAGGCAGTTTGAGTATCATGTGTCCCTCTGAAATTCATATTGAAATCTGATCGTGATTGTGGTGGGATTGGTAGGAGTATTTGAGAGGCGATTAGATAATTAAGAGAGATCAATGCCTTTCTTACAGGACTGGGTTAATTCTTGTGGTAGTGCCTGAGTCCTCACTCTCTCAGGACCGGATTGGTTATTGCAAGAACAGGTTGATATAAAGCAATGTTGCCACTCCTGTGGTTTGTCTCTTCTGCATATGCCTGCTTGCCCTTCTTTCAGTTATATTCTGACAAGAACAGGACCTTGCCCAGGTAGGCAGACACCTGACGTAGGACTTCCAGGTTCCAGAACTGTGAGGTGATGAAATTTCTTTCCTTTATAAATTACTGTACACAGTCCTAAGTATTCTGTTAGATAAAGGTGGGGAACCTATAGCATGTGCAGAGCAATGGACACAGCCCTCTCTGTCAGCTCAGGAGTCAAGTCTATGAGTTGTTTTCTTCTAAACTAAAACCCTAGTATTCAAGTTTAACTGTGATGTTGGCATTTCATGATAAATAAGTGGATTTGGGGTTGTAGTTTGGGTACTCAGTCTCTAGAAGATTTGCCATCACAGTGTTAGAGCCATGATGAACTAAGACAGCTACTTACTGTGGTTTGAACTATATAACATTCTGGAAGAGAATGTCTGGAAGAGGCCACTGAGATAGTGAAATGATCAATGGTTGCTGTGTTAGAGAGAGGGAGGAATGAATAGGCAGAACACAGAGGATTTGAAGAGAAGTAAAAATACCCCACACAATACAGAATTCTAAATTGAACAGCATGTTAAAAGCATCCTTCATTATGATCAAGTTGGATTTATTCCTGGGATGCAAGGATGGTTCAACACATACAAATTAACAAATATGATACACCACATTAGCAGATGAAGGATAAAAATCAATGATCACCTTAACATATGCAGATGTAGCATTTAACAAACTTCAATATCCTTTTATGATAAAAACTCCTAACAAATTAGATATGAAAGGAATATACTTCAATATAATAAAAGCTACATATAAGGAGTCCATGGCTAATATTACACTCAAAAGTGAGAGGCTAAAAGCTTTTCCTCGCAGATCAAGAACAAGACAAAGATCCCTATTCCTGCCACTTCCATTTATAATAGTACCACAGCAAGTCAGAGCAATTTGATAAGATAAAGAAACAAATTCATACAATTGGAAAGTAAGGAATCAAATTGTCTTCATTTGTACAAGATATGATTTTATAAGTAGAAAACTCTAATGCTCACAATAAAAACTTAAAAATAATATCAAAATTTAGTAACACCAAAGGTTAAAAATCAATCCTCAAAAATTAATGGCATTTTATACACTATCTGAAGAAGAAATCAAGAAAATAATTCCATGTACAGACACATCAAAACAGGAACAAATTTGCTGAATACTGTAAAGCATTGATGAAAAAGATTGGATAGACAATTACATAGAAAGATATTCTGTGTTTAAGGACTGGAAGAGTTCATACTGTTAAAATGTCCATGCTGTCCAATGCAGTTTAAAAATTCAATACAAACCCCATCAAAATTGTAATGACATTTCTCACAGAAATAGTAAAAATAATCCTAACCACCAAGGACCTTGAACAAGCCAGGCAGTAATCCCAGCACTTAGGAGGCTGAGGCAGGAGGATCACTCTGAGTTTGAGGCCAGCCTAGGCTACTTAGTGAGTCCAAGGCCAACGTAAGCTACATTGTGAGACCCTGTCTCAAAAAAAAAAAAAAAAAAAAACCAAAGAAAGAAAAAGATATTGAATAAAATAAATCTTAAGAAAAAACCAAGGTATCATTTGTCTGCATTTAAATGTAGATTATGGTAAACAAAATAGCATGCTACCTGGGCACAGTGGGACACGCCTATAATCCCAGCTACTCTAGAGGCTGAGGCAGGAAGACCACAAGTTTGAGGTCAGCTTGGGCAATTTAGCAAGACTCTCTTTCAAAATAAAAAATTTCAAGGGCTGAAGCTGGGAACGTAGCTCAGTGCAAGCCCCTGAGTTCAATCCTCACCACAATAAATGAAGAAATTAAATATCCAGCATGGTACTAACATAAAAACAGACATATATAGAAGACAGAACAATGGAAGAGAATATGGAGAGTAGAAATAAAGCCATATATTTATAGCCCATTGATCCTCAGCAACTGGCTTCAAGAAAAACTGGCCAAAACACTTTGGGGGAAATCACAGTCTCTTCATTATGTCGTGTTGGGAGCACTGGTTACTCAACATGCAGAGGAATGAAACTGAACTCACATCTCATACCATATGCAAAAACCAGCTTGAAATGTATTAGATATATAAATATAAGATTCAAAACAAGGTCAATGATGGAGAATCTCTTAGAGAGGAAGAGCTCAAACTGCCACCCAAAACCCACTTATTCATCACAAAGGACCAACACACAATTAAACCCAAAGACTGAGGTTTTAGTTTAGAAAACCAACAAGGCAGCTTGGCTTGTCTGTCCACAGAGAGAGTTCTGTGTGCCTTCTGCACCATGCATGTCATAGGTTCATCACCACGAGCCTTGTCAATGCTCATTTTTAGCTATACCCCCAAAAGTACCAAGAGCAAAAGTAAAAACACACCAATTTATTGCATCAAACTAAAAAGCTTCCACACAGAAATCAATCACATGAGTGAAGGGATAATCTGTAGAATAGAAAACAACTTTGCAAATTGCATATCTCATAAGGGGTTAATATTCAAAATATATAAGTAATTAAACAACTCAATGACAAGAAAACAACTAACTTGACAAAATAGTGGACAAATAGTCAGGATAGACATTCCTTAAAAGAAGACATGTAAATGACAAACAGGTTCAACCTCACCAATCATCAGGGAAATGCAAATTAAAATCACAGGGAGATATCACATCATAGCTGTTAGAATAGCTATTATAAAAAAGATAAAAGGTGTTAGCGAGACTGTGAAGGCAATGTTTCTATAAATTAGTCATTACAAAAAACAGTATCAAAGTTCCTCAAAAAACTGAAACTAGGTGATCCAGCAGTCCCACTACTAAGTATGTATGCAAAGGAAATGAAATTAATATATCAAAAGATATCTGCAATACCATGTTTACTGCAGCATTATATATAATAGCTAAGACATGGAATCAACCTAAGTATCCGTCATTGGAAAATGAATACGGAAAACCTGGTATATATACAAAGGAATACCAATCCGCCATCCAAAAGAAGGAAATTCTGTCATTAGTGACAACATAGATGAACCTGGAGGATATTAAGCTGCATAAAAACAAACTAAAACAGAAAGACGAATACAGTACTTTTAAGGGCAATCTACAATGCCAAACTCAGGGAAGGTGAGAGTATGACGGTAGTTACCACGGGATGGAGCAAAAGGGAAAAATGGGGCAGGAAGATCACAAGTTCAAGCTGAGCCTGGACAACTTAGTGAGACCCTCTTTCAAAAATATTTTTCAAAGAGCGAGAAATGTAGCTCAGTACTCCCCAGCTTCAATTCCCAGTACCACGCAAAACCAAACTTTTTTTACCATAAATAAAAGATAAGTATGTGAGGTGATAGATATAGTCACATTATAATGTGTACATATGCAAAGACATCACTTTGTACACCTAAATACATGCAAATTTGTCTTACTAAAACACTCAGTAGGGCATTATCTTGTAGCACTGACCATAAATATATCTTGAAACACACTTTCAGAATCTTCATGGAAGATTCATTTGCTTTAGTGACATGCTAAATGTGGAGAATGGATAAGTAATTTATATTTATATTTATATAGTGGAATTCTACACAATACAAGGGAATGAACCCCTATGTATAAGAACATATACCATCTTCCACAAATCATATAACAATCACCCAGTGATGTGCTGTGAAGGGACATATACAGGTGCCAAAGCTAAATGGAAAGCCAAGGGGTAAGAACCACTATGCTGGGTGGGGAGATGGGGAGACACAGCAGGCGAGTAGCAGGTTCCACTGGTATCAGCACTGCTATTTCCTAGGCTTCACTCTAAATATCCAGATACTTACTTTATTTGTGCTGAGACCACATATATGATACAAACCACCTATAAAATTACATATTTATCTTTTTTACAGAGATGTAACACTAAGGGGTTTTGTGGTTGCTTTTTTAAGTCAGTGAACCACGATTATGAAACGCAGTGCTTCATGACTGTAATAGTTGAATTACATTGACTACTAAGAGAAAAAGCAACAGACCAAAATAACTGGCTTCAACAACCAACCTGCATATGTTCTAAGAGATGATTCTTCATAGGTCATCAATAAGCTTCTGTTTCTTACTTTTTAAAAATTGGGAAGCAATTTTTCTTAAAGTTATAGAAGAGATAAAAGAAAAAATACAGAGGAAGGTACTCTGGATACTATAACAAACCATATGCCATCATAGGAGAATATAAAAGCACAAACAAGATATAATTTTTCTTTCAGTCCAAGAAATTATGTCTGTCAGCTGCATCCTTTACACCTGCTTCAATGTCCCTTCTTTCAAAAGCCCTAGATGCAGTCACAGCCACCTTTGTTCCCCTCATCACCTGCAGATATGAGGCTCTGAGGACTCACTGATCTTAGATCTACTTGAATAAAACCTCAGGCATGCCCTCCTCCTGAGTAGTGTGTGTAAACACCCTCAAAGAGTCTGCTCTAGCCATCTGAGCAGTGGGCTTCACCAGCCCCAAGGCATATTGTGACAACCCCTCACCCCATAGTCATTTAAATCAGTAAACACAATCCTGCCTTTCTAGTGGGGTGATGGTTCTTGCTTGCCCTAAGTGACTTCACAGAGCATGAGAGTCATAGATTCCACAGTTCATTAAAAGAACACTAAAGGGCAAGACAGAAAGCAGGAAAATCCCAATAGAAGACTGATAAGGTTGGTGGAACAGAACCACCTGTTCTTGTCTTTGCTCAGGTCCTTGCTGCCCCATTAACTCCAAGGTCTCAGCTCCCACCTGGTCACTAGAGGTGAGGTGGGAAACTCTTCCCACCTCTCTTGAAATTTGTGAATTAAGAGGAAAGCTTGTTGAAATTCCCCTCCACCTCATGTTCCCAGTCATTCCAATTGTATTTTTCTTATCAAAAAGACAGTAAGTCCTACAGGTAATACCAGTAGGTATAACAATAAAAATTAGCAACACAAGTCACCCAGCATCTCTGTCTCTCTTTGCAGTAAAGTCCAGAACTTTGATGCAATCTTACTAGGATACTCTTTGCCCCTCACTCACAAGCCTGCTTCCCAAAAACTATCATTCTAGAGAAATCTCGAAAATGAAAGTCCTGGGGCCAGGGACATTGCTCAGTGGCACAGTACCTGCCTGGCAAGTGCAAGGTCCTGGGTTCAATTCCCAGAATCTACCCCAAAAAAGTCCTGCTGGCATCCCTCTTTGGCCTGGCCTCTGAACACATATCCTCACTGGATTAGGAGTGATCCAAACTACATATCTGGATATTACTGCAGATTTAAAAAGCCCATCACCTTGCATGGTAGCCTGACATACACACTCCCTGAAACCTTAGAACCCTGGGTGATAGTGGCCTCTGTAACTGGATCTAATGAGGGCTAAAAGAAGTAAAATAAAAATCAGAAAATTCATCTGACCAAGATGGGTAGACAAAGAGTGCTGACTAGGAGTCACAGTTCCTTAACTAGCCAGTTGCCATTTCTGGATCCTGGTCAAACCTCCCTTGCAGGGTGAGGTAGCCTTATTTCGATTGCACAATGCTGTGTAAGGGCTTTTCTAACCTAAGCACTCTACAGCTCTAACTAAAATGAAGCCCACTATTAGATATATTTGACTACTCCCAGAAAGTTGCCCTTAAAGAGTTAGTATACAAAGGGTGAAGAATGTGAAAGAGAGGGTTATTTTTATGTGATACCATCTGGATAATCTTCAAGAAGCTATGGATAAAGAAACTATGGGGTATTGGTGAATTACACCCAAAAGTCTCCTAAACAAAGTTTGGGAAGGACACTTAAAAGTCCTCTTCTCATGCATTTCCCATCAAACTTACACAGTACCTGGCATATAGTAGAAAGTTTATATTTATAAGATAAGTGAGAACAGCACTGAGAATATCTGCTGGTGGGGGTGCTGATACAATTTTCACAACTGGAGCCACCTACTCAAAACATGGCACTTTGAATATGAAAAAGACCTGGGACCCTTCCAGAAGTAAAAAACAAAAACAAAAAAGAGGCACCCAGGAGGGTCTGACCTTGGTGGTGGGGGTGGGGGGATAATGTACGGACTAACAAGGAAGATAGAAAAACAGGCCTGTTGCCTGTAAGGTATAGATACACTAGGTAGGTACTCATAGTATCTATCTATCCATTTATCTATCTATCCATCCATCCATCCATCCATCCATCCATCCATTGGCACTAGAGATATTGAACAACAGCCTTTACACTGAGCTATATTCCCAGCCCTTTTTAAAAAATATTTTAAGATATGGTCCAAGTCACTAAATTGCCCAGCAGAGTTTAAACTTGTCCTCTTGCTTTAACCTACCAAAGTGCTGAGGTTACAGGTATGTGTGTTCTTAACATAACACTCATTAGTTTGAAGGATAAAATCTGTGACTACAGAATAATTTGTTGGGAGGCCAACACAAAATAACAGAGGTAAAAAAAATCATGCAAAAAGTTAAAAGTGGGTTGTGCGTTACCTAGAAAGGCAAAAGCACATTTTCTCTATGAGCATGTGTCTGGGTGGGGAAGGGAGTCTTCATTTGTTCATTAGATTCTTATTTGGTGCCACTATGCACCTGACATAGTGCTCATTACACATAGTACTTGGGGACTCTTTTATAGTTTGCAAAATATTCTCACCCAGAGCATCTCAAGAGTCACTACGTCTTTGTAATCCACTAAGCCCCCAAAGCCATTTAGAACCCTTTAATTAAAAAACTGTCAAACTGCAAACTGGAATTAACCTATATTTTCTGTAGCATTTGCACTAAAAAGGCCAAAAACTTAGATTTAAAAACTTTTATTTGGAGAGAGCATTCATTTTGAATAGGAATCTGATATTAGCACAAAATGAGAAACAGACAAAGCAAGTTGGCAGACCTAATGAAGACCAGTGGAAGAAAATCTGATAAGAAAGACTGTTAAAGCCAAGATTAAGAGTGTGGAATACAGTCTTACAAGAGACTGAAACACTGCAAACTGGATAAAGTGCAACAGAAAAGGATTAGAACAAAAATCAGAAACCTGAGCCAGGCATAGTACTCCATGACTGTTGTGTAGGTTACTGTGAAGGGTGAGGTAAGAGGGTCACTTTAACTCAGGAGTTTAAAACTGCCCTGGACAGCATAGTGAGATCCAATCTCAAAAAAAAAAAAAAAAAGAAATCAGAAGACCTAGAGTAGGGTATGAACTTGGCCACTGCCTGCATGTGTGGCTGTGGGAATCAGTTTTTTCCACTCACCCAGACACAGATTCATTCAGTACCACTACATCACCAGCTAGGTTAGAAAATGCAAGATGCAGAAGATGCCATCACTATACTCAAATAAATCTAATGTTTCAAGGAGAAAAATAAGTAAACCAGTAAAAAAATAGCGTATGCTATAAATGACACATGTATGAGCAGGAGAAAAGTGCCTCCAAGTCTAAGGAATGAATGAGGGAAGGTGTCCAGGAAAGAGGATGTTGTAGTACAGAATGGAGATCTAAGTGTCTGAGGAAATACAGGATGGATGGCAGGATCTGCTGGGAGGGATCATGGGAGTTCAAGAGTAGCCATGCCAAGGCCAAGATGCCAAGGCAGTGAGACGGGTATGTCACACACTTTCAGGTCCCTCAGCTTCCTCACCTATGATGAGTATAGTTTGTATCCCTTCTAGCCACAATATAACAGGACAGTCATTAATGCTTCTTGCATCATAATTTTGGCTGTCTGTCTCTTGGCTTTAATATTGGAAGAGGCTATAGGACCAGCTGTGGCAAATATGTTTAACGTCAAATACTTCATTGCTAGGGAAAGGATCTCTATGGCTCTCTTTAGCTCTGCCACAGCAAAAGAAAGGCAAGGAGGAGAGCAGGTGGTGATGAGGTCAGAGGATGGCCAACCCACTGGCCCAGAATTTAGAACAAATGTGAGGATGCCTTGCCCAGAGTCCCAGCTGACCAGATGGCAGACATATGACAGGTTCAAAATATAAAGCAACCCGTGGGGCAGATACTATCTTCCTATTACTGATTGGAAAACCAAGAGTCAATGAAGTTAACTAACTTATGGTAGCAGGTACAGTTCTTGTCTTATTCTATTCAAATACAACCCCATTTCCTCAGAAAGATTTTATGTGATTTACTTTCTTCTGTGGGTTGCAGGAAATCCTCAAAGATCTTTACATAAGGGAGTAACATGATTAGATCTATTTTTGAGAAATTAGCTATATTTGTGCCAAAAATTATAGATGAGAAGACACCATTTGGTAGGCTGTGGCAGGAACCTGGGTGTGACACAATCAAGGACAGTAAAAATAGACAGAAGGATGGGAAGATCAACAGATATTTACAGAATAAGATGGCATTCACAGACCACATAGGAGCCAGGAACTCCAAACCCCCACCTCCCCAACATGGCTAGATGAGTGAGTCAGTAGAGAGAAGAGGTGGAAGATTCGGTATAGGACATCTTAGATTATGGTATGGTGAGCTTGAAGTGATCCATTCAGACTAAAAACAGGGCTCTTCTGCAGTGCAGAAGAGGGGCAACTTTGGGGCTATGAAGCTGAAGATCACAAGGACACAGAAGGCTTACGGTTGCGGTGGTAAATGAGACTTCATGGGAAGCGCAGGGCAATAATGCTCAGCAAGGCTCCCTGTGGGGAAACCATGCTCTCCTAGAACCTAGAGGAAAAGAACACATCCTGTTCTCCTCAGCTGTTCTTCCCCACTGCACCCCTTGATGTTAGGCACGCCGTGTAACCAGTCCCAACTTAGGAACTGCTGGGAGAATGGGACGCAGCATGGCAGCCTTGATGCATTTAGGACCAGCACGCACACTCTCTCTCTTTCCCTCTCCCTTCCCCCTCCCTCTCCTTCTCTGTATCCCTCTGTTGCTTTCTCCTCCTTCTCATTGATGTACCCATCTCACTGCCTTGGCATCTTGGCCTTGGCATGGCTGCTCTTGAACTTTCATGATCCCTCTTGGCAACTGTGGACATACTTTCTGAGGTGGGGGCTTCACAGGACAGTGGAGTCTCCATAGGATAGTGGAATCTCATTGAGTGGTCTCTGGCAAGTGACTAGAACCCTGGTGAACCTTTTAGAGCTTTCTGTGATACAAGCATCTGGCTGTGGCACAGGTCCCCATAGGTTCACCACCGCTGCTTTAAACTGTAGCCAGGAGCTTAGGCCATGTTGCTGCCGGAGACCATTTGGGCTCTGTAACAGGATACAGAAAGCTTTTCCTGGTGACTGCAATAGATGGAATGTTTGTGTCCCTCCAAAATTTCTACATTAAAATCTAAACCCTCAAGATGGAAGTAGTAGGAGGTGGGATGAGGTGATTAGTTTGTAAGAGTGGAGTCATCAAGAATGGAATTAGGGCCCAAATTAAAAAAAAAAATTAAGATTCATTTACTCCCTTTGTCTTGTCTTCACAAGCAAAAGATAGTCATATGTGAACCAGGCACTGATTCTGCCACTGTCTTGATCTCTGACAGATACCCATTGCTACAAGGCACCCAGTCTATGGTATCCTGTTACAGAGCCCAAATGGCCTCCGGCAGCATCATGGCCTAAGCTACCAGCTACAGCTTAAAGCAGTGGTGGTGAACCTATGGGCACCTGCACTGCAGCCAGATGCTTGTATCACAGAAAGCTCTAAAAGGTTCGTCATCACTGGTCAGGAACACAGGATGTCGCTGAAGTCAACATTTTCAAGTACTTCAGAGAGGTGCAGAGTTTCCAGACTGAAAGATCCCATCAACTGCGCAATGTGGATTCATTGGGGACAGACATGGAGAGTGAGGTTTCCAGCTCAGTGGTTCCATGGCTAGAGAAGTGCAAACACCACTCTCAGAAAGCTTTTCCTTTGGGGAGGAATGAGTGTTAGGAGCAGGGTCGGCTGGGTGGGGCTCTGTAGGAAGCCAAGAACAGGAGCTGGTGGAACACACAGTTCTTGTCTCTCTTGGCCCTGGTTGTTGGCAGCCCACACATTCTTCACTGTGGCGGTTTTCACTCGTTACCCAGGTGGTTGTCACATCCTTAACTTGTGCTATCACCCCAAGTGACATCTTTCCCCCAGTGACTGGAGGATCATACATCATGCATATCAGATCTGGCTCCTTGGAAATGTCCATCCCACTGTCACAAGGACATCGGAACCACATTAAAAACCAGTTTGTTGTCTAGGAGATACTCCAGGGCCTTCTGCCAATACCCATTTTGAGTCTCTTCTCTCCATACTGCTTCCTTCTGCCTGTATCACAAGTACTGGTCTTTGTCTAACTCCCAAGACTATTGACTCAACTTTAAAACATCGGCCTGGTGCTGACTTTGATTCCTGCCTGGACATGCATCTGTGTATTCTACAACCTTTGGTGGTCAGTAATGGGTGGCCTGCCTGCTCAAGCTTCCAGGGTCACTGGCCAGCCAGGCCTGCTCTTTGGCAGGCCACTCCTTGTTTTGACAAGAGGGAACTGAGGAACCCAGTCCCTAAAGCACTGTTCCAATGGACCTGTACTTTGTGAGTATGGCCAGACGCTCAGTTTCTCTGCCTGTCCCCTGCTCCAACCCAAACTAAGCCAGCCCTAAAGCACTAGAAATAAAGGTCTATGAGAAATAACTTTCTCTCCACTTCCTGTTTAGCACATTTACACTGGGCTCCCTGGAAACCAGTTCTCTTAAGTCCTGTGGCATCCTGAGCTTCACTTCTTCCAATACACTTTGCTGCTCTGTGCATTTCCAGGAGGGCAGCAGAGTCAGACAAAGCACACAAGGCTTTGCAATCAAGAGGATCCTTAGTTAAAATTCTGACTTTCCTCTTCCTTACTGGATATCCCTGGGCAAGCACCTAAACTCCTGCTGTTCATACATGCCCATCTGTAGTTTGGGGGAGCACAGAATATCTTACTAAACTGTAAAGATTAAATAGAGAATATCCAAATTTTTCTCAGCATACTATTGTTATTCAGTGCAGTCTCCTAATATTCCTCATTTTTTTCCAGATTCTTCCACCTTTTGTAATTCTATTCCTGAACTATTAAAATTATTCTTTCCTGCCAGGATAACTCTCCTGGGGGCTCTGTCACTTGTAGGTGTCAATAAATGAGTTGCGCCAAAGTGTTAAAAAGTGCGAGGGAGAAATTAGGCAACATTCATCATATATACTATGTACTTATTTAGAGCCTCTTACAAAGCCTTAAATCCAAGATAAAGTGGCTAATAGAAAATGTGAGCTCTACAGGAGGCTAGTTTAGGATGCCCTTAATAATAAATGTCATATGTTATTGAGTATCTGTTATGCACTGGGGACTGTGCTAAGTTCTTTGTATTTATTCTCTAATTTAACAATTAAAAACCTCTAAAGTCTTACGATTCTCATTTTACAGACTGAGAGACTGGGACTGAGAAAGTCTGGAAAATTTGCCCATGGTCAAGCACCCTAGTTAAATGAAGAGTTAGGATTCGGCTTGAACCCTCAAATCCAAAATCACTAGGCCAGACTACCTCTCCCTCTTGTGGTGATGGATTCTTCTAAAACCTTTAAACCAGAGTTGCCTCTGTGTGTCTCTTTCTGCCCTTGGTCTTTTCAAATCCCATTATCTCTTCTGTATGTCCACCTTACATACATGTTAGAGATGTACAACACAGTAAGAAAAGTCTTGACAGTAAACGTTTCATAAACAGTGCCTGTCATTGTTGTTATTACATGTAGCTGTCTGCTATCACTCCTGGAGAGTAGTATATTTAAAGGGGGTGACTTTATGGATTCTGAGTTTCATAATTACCAAATAAAAGTGCTCTCTCTTGAAATGTGCATTCCAATATGCAGTCCCAATAGTTTGAGTGGAATGAATGTTCTCTTAGTCCTCTCTTAGAAACAGCCTAACCCAAGTGCTCTGCCAGGCATGTCTGCTCTGGCTCCAAGTGGCTGACAGACGGGCACAGTATGGTCCTCATGCTAGGCCAGCTCAGAGCTCCCAGATTAGGGCTGGGGAGGCAGCACAGATCTAGACAGGCAGGTGTCCTTCCCTACAAAGTATGTCTGCAACATAATCTCCCTAAAATGCCATGTCCCTCATGGTCTTCCTGCTTCCTTGGTCCAGCACCCACAGTAACCACCATCTGCAGGATAAACGCTAATCCTCTCCCATGTGTGGCCTTCCACAAACGAGGCAGACTCAACCAAATCAACCTTGTTTCCATCGCTTTCAACTGCTATCCCACAAGTAAATTAAGGCTCACCTCAACATTGGGGCTCATGCTATTCTTCAGACTTCAGATATTTCCTCTGACACAACCTCACACTCTTGCTTGACTTAGATTTCTAGCTACCTTTCAAAGTCTAGTTTAAATTCCCCCTCTTTTATAAGGCTGCTTTCATGACACTACAGTGGTATCTGCCGTCAAAGGACATCCACTGCAGGGATGGCTCATGTGAATATGGCCCCTTTGCTTCCTGGGAAGGACATAAACCCCTAAGAGAAAGAATCAGGTCTCTAACTTCTTTTGAATAGTTTTACACTTGATGATCCCAAGCTTGCATGTTAGCTAAGTGTACTATAACAATAATTTCTATGTTTACTCTTTCCAGGCTGCTTTGCATTATGAAAACCTAAAGTGTATATACTGGAATCTTTGGATTCCTTGGGTGTGACAAAAGTCATGTCTGAGTCTGCACTGCATCATTTAAAATTGCAGGTTTAAAGGAAAAGACGACTTTCTAATCCAGCATAACAGTGCTGTGTGGCTCCATATGTAACTGTCCTTTGATTCTCCTCCTGGGTATGGAACCAACTAAGAAACAGGTTATACGGGAGTCAGATAAATGAATATAAACATATCAGCTTTATTTCTGACTAAGTTTGTTGAAAAACATGGCATGAGCCCCACAATTTTGAACCGCCCAGTCAATGACATAACCACACAAGCCAGGCCTGCCTTATTGCAGCGAGCTATCCCTGAGGTTAATTTATCTCTCCTACCAAGCACCTAAGAGCAAAAAAGAGAGCAGGATCTCTGCACCTGGGGGACAGGTCATTTCAGAGAAGAATAAAGAGGCACAGGGGAGCACAAGTCAGCCCTCAGTATCTGCGGACCCCTGAACATAGCAAGATCCGCAAATGCTCGTGTCCCTGGACATAGTGGCATATATTTGCGTTTAGCCAACCCACATTCTTCTGCATACTTTAAATCATCTCTGGAATTTTTTTCTTTTGTCTTTTTGAGACAGGGTCTCACTATGCAGTTCAGGGTGGCCTTGAGCTCATGTTGTAGCCCAGGTTGGTCTTGAACTCACAATGATCCTCCTGCCTCAGCCTCCCAAATGCTGGGATTACAGGTATGCGCCACCATGCCCGGCTCTAGATTGTTACAATACCTAAGACACTGTAAATGTTTTGTAAACTGCTATTATACAATACTATTTAAGAATTAATGATAAGAAAAATAGCCTTTATTCAGCACAGATGCAGTTTTTTCCAAATATTCTCCACCATAGGTTAGTTGAATCCTCAGATTCAGAATTGGTAGGCGCAGAGGACTAACTGCTCTTGTCCTCTAACTTCACGTAGTGGGAGTGAGCAGGAATGAAAGCAAGGTGGGCACAGAGGCCTGGAAGCATTTCCTGGAGGAAGTTTCTCTACATGGCAACATGAAGCCAGGGAAAAAGAAATTTTCTACTAATAAATGGTTTCAGGTGCAGGATGTATCATGTGAATATTAACCATTTAGCACATCTAAAAAGATCTGGAAAAGTAGTAGATCCAAGCTTTGCTGCTAAAAAGAACTAATTCAGATTTGCTGATTTCAGAGAGAGTTGCGGTTATGGGGATGTCGGTTTATACATATGTCATCTATTAAACCCAACACAGCTTATTGCCAAAGGACCATTTGTTAGAGTGAAGCCAGAGCACAGATAAGGTGGGCCTGACGCTTCAACAGCAATGAAGCACTCACTCATTCGTTCAACAAAAATAGCTTAATTACTGTGTGCCAGACACTGTGCTTGCTAGGGGAAGCATCAGTCTACAAAACATCAATCAGTGGGTACCAATATCAAGCAAGCACAAGGTGGCAGTAAGATCCCCAAATTCAGCCATTTCTAAGAACAAATGTATTAACTGATGGATTGGTTCAAAACGCTGTTATATAAACACTGAGGATATTGGGAGGGATGGATTATAGTGACGTCCCTGGCCATTCTAACAAGGAAAAGTAAACACTATTTGAAAAGACACAAGGGAGTATCAAGGGATATCTTCATTAAATGCATGTTTTAGGAGTAAATGATTCTGATCTGCTTTGGGTGCATTTCCAATTTGTGTAATAGAGGAACATTACCTACAAATCCTTCACATTTTAGGCTGCTAAATGCTTCCTTCTTTTACATCGGCCTCACAAAGCTCTGGGAGAACTCACGGAGGAGAAGGGCTTTAGATCGTGACGAATACCCATAACAGGAGCTCTGTGTGCTGACCTGTCATGGGAAAAGAGACAGCACACACAGTCACCAGGGCTCGAGGGAAACTTACTGAAAGGAGCACAGCTGAACTGAGGAAAGGGGGAGGCAGAAAAGGAGGAGAAAGAGAGTACGAAGAGATGCTGCCCTCCAGGGAGCCCTCCAGCACAATGTGCTTCACACAGCGCTCGGGGTCTCTTTTGTCAGAATGCCTTAGCTGCACATTGTCCAGAGCCCTAGAGGCTGCAAACAGCACTTCAGCCCCTCACAGCAGGCATTTCGACCTCCTTGCCACGGTCAGCCAGGAGCAAGCAGCTCCAACAGTCCAGGTCCCCACACAGCAGCAAGAAGTGCTAACAGCCTGTTCAGATGTGTCTTTTGTTTCATAATCCCTGTTCTATTATTTTTATTATTTTAATTCTTTTCCTTCTGGGCTCCCCTCCCTTCCCATGCAAAACTGGTTCAGAGATGCCACTTTTGGAGCTCATTATGTTGTCATGGCAACTAGCATTTTCAAAGTTTATTTCTCCTCCTCTTTTCCTTTCCATGAACTGTCCTCCATCCCATCTCTAAACACATATATGGCTCAAATAAGAAACAATATGTACAAGACAGTAAGACCAGTATCTCCAACAGGTACATTTTCCTGACATACTCTTTGTATTTCAGCACAGCATGGTCCTACTTGGGGATGTGAAATTACCCCTGTTCTCACTCTCTCTAGTGATAAACCTAGCCTCCCAGTAGCCCATGATGTCCTGGGAGCAAGGCCTATCGGAGCAGCTACCAGCAGCGACTCCTCCTCCTTCTGCAGAGAAAAGCAGACGTGTTCTCCCTGCTTATATAAGCCATGAACATGCAGTGGTTTATTTATCAATTGTTAGCACTGAAAACAATATTTAAGACTATAGCTATAGGTGAGGAGAAGCAAATATACTTCAGATGTACATCTCAGGGGCTTTCTCTTGAGATCAGACAGCTACCATTGCCAAAACTGATGGAGAGCAAATCCCAAAAGAAAATTTGCTAAACTAATTGCTTAATTATAACATTAACCTATACTGTCAAAACCCAGGCAAGACAGAAGGAAAAGGAATGAAAAGAGGAAAAGCACGCCTGCACCTCCCCCTGAGCCCAAGCCCCATGAGGAGGGCTGTGGCTTCTGTCCCACCTGCTCTCACCCCCAGATGGAGGAAGTGCCCAGGCACCTGGAGATGAAACCCTTGCTTGGCCCACACAGGGGTTGGGACACTCTGAGGATCTCTGCTCTGGATCTCTGTTTTGCGATCCCAATAATCCAAAGGAGGTGGTCAGAGCAAACACACCTGCTGTGGCCTGTGGCACAGGCCCCTTTCCTTCTGACAGCGCCATGATGGCACTGCAGTGTCTGCCAGGGCAAGGTAGTATGACTGGGCCAAAAAGCAGGATTTGTAGGTGAAACTAATATGAAGCTGATATATGTGGCCTCACGCAGATTACAGCAGGAGCCCCCGGACAGTGAGAACGCTTACAGTCACCCTTTGGTGTGTGGGAGATGGGCATAGGATCTCCCCTAGATAACAAAAGCTATGGATGCTGGATGCTGAGGTCCCTCACATAAAATAACATAGTACTGTTTAAAGGGGAAGGGTAAGACATTATATCAGTTCAATAGATATAATTTTCCCCCAAATATTTTTAACCTGTGGCTGGTTGAACTCATGGGTGAGGAAGCCATGAACACAAACTGTATTTTTAATTTACAGACCTACCGAGTGTAAGATTTCACTTTGCGCTACCAAACATGACTGATGAGTATTTTAACTGAGACTCTGCTTACTTATTATATCAATCATCACTGGCAATATA
Source organism: Dinomys branickii (assembly GCA_004027595.1). NCBI lineage: Eukaryota > Metazoa > Chordata > Mammalia > Rodentia > Dinomyidae > Dinomys > Dinomys branickii. Next base: position 142,232 of record PVLD010003084.1, read on the forward strand.
AGGCGATCCCAATGCTGAAGCCATAAGAACTCCAGACTCCAGAGTCCTTAAATAGGCCCTGAGCTGGGTGAGCTGTGCAGCTGGGGAACTACAGAGTGGTAAAGAGAATACCGTATGCGACAGTGGGGAAGAAGGGTACAAGGAGGCGGGGGGGTGCTACTGAGGAGAAGAAAAGGCAGACGAGGAAAGAGCAAGGACTCAGAGCTGGCAGGCCAAGTGTTGGGCACAGCCTGCTAAGAAGGCTGGGAGGAGGAGACAAAGTTGCAGGACAGAGATGGCATCACGCTGAGTGACACTGTCAGGACTCTAGCTGGTCTTGTGTGATGTGACAGGGACGTCTTGCTCATGGCTGCTGCACAGCATCTTCACCCCCAGCACCCATCCTGTGAGGCACGTTCTTCTGGGCAGCGCACCACACGCTGTCCCAGCTCGTCTTCTTCACAGCATGGTCCTCACCCTGCCTGTTAAAGCTCACCTGGATATTAGTCACCTGAGGAAGACTGTTCCTTATACATAGTAAGGGCTCAACAAATGATAAATATGCTGCCTGAATGGACTGTTCCTGGAATGAACAACAAGAAGTGGATGCTTTGGCTATCTCCCCTCCCCACTGCACACACACAGCATAACCTCTCAGGTCACCTCTGAGTTCCAAAGCTGTGGTGGACAGGTCCTGCGTCACACAGGTGTGACAGTACCCACCTCATCTACTCACCACTCACTGCTGCTCTGCTTGAGGGATTTCTTCAGTCCTCTAGGAACAAGCTCAGCCCATAAGAATATCCGTATCTTGATAAGTTTCCCAGCCCCTCGGTGGAGCAATTCTGAGCTATATTCAGCAGGGTTTGTTGTAAGGTTTCCAGCAGACTGAACCTCTGCAGGCTGCACTGGCGACTCCTTCAGTTAATACATACTCTGGCATATTCCTCTTTTCTATCTTAACCCCCCCACACACACTCATTGCCTTTGGAGCCAGTGATCACAGCCTAAATAATTTACCTACATCCAGTCCTTTTCTAAGGGTCTTTATGGGAACTGTCTTGGTTACTTTTCTCGAGTTGCTGAGACAAAATACCCAGCACCCAAAATGAAGGAAGGAAAGGTTTATTTAGCTTATAGTTTGTGGAGGTTTCAGTCCATACTTGGCTGGTTCTGAGGCACAGTGGCACATGGGCAGAGGGCAAACTGTTCAGAGCAGCAGAGCACAGCAAACAACAACCAACAAAAGGGAGGAATGGCTGCAAGCAGCCTTTTCTCTTCCCTTACACTGTAAACAGGGCGTGTACCTCTCACATAATCTCTATGCCTTCCTCTTCCACAGGCTCAGGATGTACACAAGGTAAGCACCCTGGCTTCCTGTTGAGTCACTCAGCCAAACCTCTAGACTCCCCAAGTCGACATAATGTATCAACCATAACAGGAACCAAGGCTGAAACACTGTATGTGAACTAGTTAGTCCATCATGTACCTTTCCTCCCCAACAGCACAGCAGAGGACAGGGAGCTATTCAACCAGGAGAGAATAAAGGTACGTGATCGCCACTCAAATGCCATCTATTGTCTAATTTTTCTAGGAGAAAAATTCATGATACTATTGCTCAGTTATGTTTCTTTTTAGCCCACCTGGTTGGAAAATTATGTTTTTAGATTGACACCATCCACGGGAGAAGTGCGCATATCACCCCTCCTGTGGGGATGGTGAGGGGCAGGTACATCAGTCATGACACTGCACCCACAGAATCTGTAAGAGTCACGTCAGCACAGACCATAGAGCTTGGACAGCAATTCTCTTGGACGTGATTTTAGTTTTCTTCCTAAGAATCAAGACTGCTATACAAAGCCTGTTTATTTTCTTCTTACATTTAGTGTTTTTTTTTTTACTTGCTTCTTTTCTTCCTTAGCTATTAGAATATGAAGTTAATGAGGATGAGGGACCTCATCTTGTTCACTGTCAAACCCAGAATGTCAACACATAGCTGTTTAATACATTTGCTGAATAAATATTTTAATAAGTGATACCTCTTGTCTCCTCCTACTAAAAAATTAAAAAATAAAAGTTTGTGTCTTCTTCCAGTTCTTCCTCACTAAGGTGTTAATAGCTGTTAATAAGATCATCTCTTTCTCACACATGGCGTTTGATCACTGGGTACCTACATGTAAGTGGAGTGTATAACATCAAAACACAAAGGCAAGAGGAAGATGATCTTTCTATGTATACAGCATAGGAGGTCATGGGTGTGGAGAAGGAAAAGCCATCTCATTTTAATGCTACTCTGGTGAGCTTTGACAAAAGTTGGTAGCCTCATCTGATCCAGTTGTCTTCAGCCTGGGAACTTGGCAACTGTTCAACAAATTAGTTACCCTGCTGAGACGCTAACATAGGTGAGAGTCTTGTGGCCCGTTTAAGAGGTTCTGAGGGTCCTTCTTGCTCCCCCAAATGCACTTATAGGCTGTTCATTTCCCTAGCTCTTTGTGAAACATAGCATCTCAGTGTTCTTCTGGCATAACAGAGCTGGCTTCTTCCATACGAAAGACTAATTTCAATATTTTTGCTAAATGAGGAATATTTTGGGACGCACTGATAATTAAGTGTTGAGAATGTAGTGATGCACTTGACACCAGGGGGAAAATAAAGAACTTTTAATTCTACTACAACTTTAACAGCATCTGAACTTAACAGCTAGAAATGCCAAGCACCCAGTACATAACCAAGTTGTAAAGACTGTGATTATCAACTGGGGAAATTGAGAGGTATTATTTCAGTCACCTCAGTGTGCACGTGTCTGCAAGTGCGCAGAAAACATGTCTAATTATAGGCCTTGACTGTGGGCTATAAGCTCAGAATGAAGTGGGGCTCTAATACAATTACAAATTTCCTCATAGTGAAGCCAATTACTCTGAGGCCTATAGACCAGAAAGACAGATAGAAATTCAAGTTAAAAAATATTTCTAATCTTGAATGGCCCAAGGTTTCTGGCCTTAGAGCCACAGTGAAGTAAGTATATGGAATAAATTATGACAGCAAAAGAGCCATTAAAAAGGTCCTCACAACAGCTACGAGTCAATTACACTGTGATCCAGCCCATCACACTAATCATGACAAATGTGCCTCTTTCTTCATGCAATGAAGAGGTCTATGGCATTGTTCTCACACTCGTCCCTTGATGCCTGCAAAATAATGGGGTTCTACTGCAGTACTCAGTGCTCAGCTCTTCAACTACTATTAAACTTAGGTTTTAGGGGAATTATACCCACTGAAAACAATGGTTAAATCTCAGGAAATTTTCGGATGAATACAGGCATCCCACAAACAGGAAGTTGGCCTTTGATTCATTCACTGGAGGGCATTTACTGGAGCCTACCAACGTGCTTGTTAATTAAGCAGGCTAAGTGCTGGGATAAGGAAAATGAACTCACCATGGCTCCTGCCTTCATATTGTTGTGAAAGAAGCAAAATCCTCCACACATATCTACAAAACAAGGTAACAAGTACTCTAGTGGAGGAGTATGCGCAGTGCAGTGGGAACTCAGACAAGGAGACTTGACCTTGAAGGATGAGTCAGAGTTCCCCGACCTTCCTCTGGTCAGAAAAAGCAGCCCTGTTAGTGGTTGTGGAAGGCTAGGTATATCTAGGCAGAGAAATGATTACCTGGGAAATCTAGGAAGAGCAAGCTGGGCAGCTGGGATACTGGGGAGAAAACACAGTATTAAGGATGGAAGAGTAGATTGGAACTAAGTTTTGCAAGGTCAAGCAAGACAAGTAATATGAATTTGGACTCTCTTTAATGGATTGGTGGTGAGCGAAGCTAGCAGTTGAGGCTGTATTTGTGATTAATCTGTTTGTTTTCAAGTCCCTCATTGCTAAAATTAAAAGTTAACTCTATTCATCTTTTCTTCCCATCCAATGTTATGGCTGTTTGTTTATTCTGTTTCTGAGAATCTACTGGTCCATTAAAATAAATGTGTGATTTAATAATCATTGATTTACATTACTGATATTGTTTTATAATTTCCACATAAATTTATGATATTTATTGATGTTCATTGTGATTATTTAATTTCAGCCAGCAGGCAGATGTGGAAAATACACAGTGTCATACATTACTAGCAAGCATGCAAAGGCTACACGTATTCTGGATGACAGCTAGGCAGTTTCTTGTAAAACTAACCATGCACTTTCCATACAGCCAAGCAATTGCATTCCAGGCCATTTATTCCAGAAAAAAATGTACAGAAATGTTCACACAAAACCTTGTACATGAGTGTTCAGAGCAGCCTTACTACTAGTAGCTCCAAACTGAGAATAACCCAAATGACCAAGGGATGCACTGTAAAGCAGACTGTGGTGCATCCACACCATGGAATGTTACCCAGCAAAGGAAAGAAACAAACAACTCACACAAGGAACAAACTGGATCAATTTCAAGGAACTTACACTAAGTAAAAAAAAAAAAAAAAACTAAATTCAAGAAGTTATCTACAATATTCCATGTCTATAAAACTTCTTCAGTGGACAAAATTAGAAAACTGAGAACAGATTAGTGATTACTAGGGGTTCTGATGTTGGTGGTGGATAGTGAGTGGGACCATAAACGGAAAACAGGCGTCTTATAATGAAACAGTTCCATGCTTTGATTGTGATTAGTCACACAAATCTACACATAATACAATTGCATGAAGCTACATCCACAGAAAAACCAGTGCGTGTAAAACTGGCAAAAGCTAAATATGCTTTATGGATCATACCAACATGAATTCTTGGTTCTGTGCTGTAGTTATAGGATGTTACAAGTGGAGGAAAAGGAAAAAAAGGCACAAGAGCTCTGTATAAATTTTCAGCTGTGTGCGATCCTATAATTATTTCCAAAGAAGAAAAAGTCCAGGAAAAAAAAAAAAGAGAGAGCTGGACAGGTGCTTCCCATTGCCAACTTCAACAGCTCTTTTTTAGCTAATGTGGTTTTGGATCTCTATGACTCATTCAGCCTTTGAGGGTCTTCACATACCCTTGTGAAACTATTTCTTCTCCCCTGTGATGTGATGATTTTGAGATATCCTTTGGGCCAATCTTGATATTCTAAGTCTTACACAGTGCATGTTCCTGGAATCTCTTTCCCTGGCTGTTTTTGCTCTTTGCATGCCCTCCATGGATAACCTGATCTGTTCATGCCATTTTCTCTGTCATGTCTGATAGTGTCACATGCTTTCTGCCTCTGTTCTTAAAACACAGATAACAGCTAATCCTATCTACTTTGCCATCCTCATGAACCTTAAACGCTTTCTCTGAAATTGAAAACAACTTCCTCCCAGAACAAGAATTTTTTTTCCTCCTTCCCAATCTTACTCAACTAAGCAAAGGGATCCCGGTTTTCTAAGACATTCATAACTGACTTTCATGGTCATGGCCTAAAGGACTTGCCTTTACTCACTATAACCAATCACTCACCATGTCCCATTGTACCACCTAAATTGCCACCACTGTTTTTCTTTTTACATCTCAGCTATCAAGGGTGGGGGGCCTTATTTTCTGTCTGCAACTAGAGAATTATTATGCTGTTGCTACTCATTAATCACCTTACATTATTTTACCACCTTCCCTAATCTTCTAAAGCTCAAAACTAGTTTAAGTTTTGTTTTTTGGTCTGATTAAAAAATATAGCTGTATCCTTTATAAGTTCAAATTTATGTTAGTTTCTTTATGGCTTATTAAGTTACATTATGCTTAGACAGACTTTCCCCCTTGAAGATTATCTAATTGTTCTTTATATCTTTGAACATTTTTATGATTTAATTTTTTAAAATGTAGGTAACTAGTTCTACCTGCAATTTATTTTGTTGTAAGATATAAGATGGGAATTCAATTCAATTTTAGAGTCTTTAGAGAGGCAATTTCTCTAATAGAGGACATAGTTCAGAACTTTTCCAAGTGGAGTGAGTACACTTTGAAAAGCAATCAAGTAAGGATAAATTAGGAGAAAGTGTCAAGATTAACAAAGGTTTCCAAGCCAGGCATGGTGGCACATGTACTCACAAGACTGAGGCAGGAGGATTGCCATGAGTGTGAAGCCAGCCTTGGCTACATAGTTAGTTAAGGCTGGCCTGAACTACACAGTGAGACCCTGTCTCAAAAAAACAACAAAAAGATCCCCAAAGGTTTCCATCTGGGAATGACTGTGATAAAAGTAACAGAAAAAATTCAACTATGAAACAGTAGTATGCATTTAATGGAAGGATAGGAGAATGACATCACAAATTCTGTTTGTGGCATCCTGGTGAGATGCCTGATGAATAGATCAGTAAAGATGTACACTTTGGAGCTTAGTAGCAGAGAGGGAATTTAAATTCAGGATTGTCTCAGAAAAACCATTTTCTTAAACACTGTTTCATGTTACATTATTTTATAAGTAAAAATTAGGTCCTTCTCTAAGAAGCAGGTAAAAAGTAAAACTGACTTTGAAATGGAAACTTTCTTAAAATAGTTTTAAATGCAATCACTGTGACCGGGCAAATCAGAGAATGATTCAGGTTTCCTTAATCTGTTGGGCTCCTGCAGTACCGCACAGAGGGACAAAGACAGGAGTACACACGCTAGAGTCAGCATATTCATGTGAAAACTGTGTATGTACATACATGAAGATATCAGAGTGTTGAATCTACACTAAGTGAGAATACGACCAAGGAGATAACAGGATTTTTTGAGCAATTCAAGATCCCAGGACTGTTTCTTAACTTGATCCAACAGCAGTTCCATGTACGAAAAGGCCTCCAACTGTAATTGAAGGCATTTTTATATTTGGCTGTTGTCTTCATCACCAAAAGGCACCTCATGATGCCCTAACTTAATTTCTGAGTGTCTCAATAGAAGTGATAAATCATTATAAAATTCTACCTCAGTTTGATTATTTATCATGATTACTCCACTCACTGACTTCTCTATTCCCCTTCCCTGCACACTTTGATCCTGGTTCTCAGATTCAGTCTTTTTAGACTGATTGCAGCCTCTCCCCACCACCATGCACGCAGGAGCCAGTGGTCCTCCTGTACCGATCAAGTCCTCACCATATATCCTGGACCTACCTCCGCTCCCCTGAACAGATAAGTGCAAGATAAGAGCCAGATTTTTTGAGAGGGGATAAAAGGGGAGAGTCCTCACCCACCCCACCCCCATCCACCCAAAGCAACTGTATTACATTCCACATTCATGGTCTCACCCAAGTATTATCAACATGGGGCAATTCTGGATGCTGGCATGTTATGCTTCCTAACATACTAAGTCCTAAAAAGAGGAGTAATTCCATCTATTTTTTTTTGAGTAATTCCATCTAAAATGCAGATTAATGTGCACCACAAGCCGCATAAGTTCTTTGGGGATGAGGATATTTTTAATCTCTAGCATAGAGGACAGTGTTTGGTACCTAGTAGGTACTCAGTAAATGTTTGTTGAATTAATAAACTCAAAAAAGCACTTTGTTGTTGTGTTGGAGCAGGTGTGGGAAACACACTTCTGTTCTGAGTACAAGCCAAGCTGCAAAGATCCCATCCCTAGGGGCAAACACTGGTTTGTATAATAAGGGGCACTAGACTGAGTCAGAAACCACACTTTTAGATTTAAGGAAAAGGGCATGCCTTGTTCATTTTGAGATCTAATCTTATTATTTATAAGATAACAATAATATACTGAGGATCATTGTGAAGATCAAATGAATATCATGAAACTAAATGAAATGCTCTAAGCAGTGGTGACGAACCTATTGTATGTGTGCAACAGATGGCTGTGCGTTATCACTGAAAGCCTGAAAAGCTTGCCCAGCACCGTCTTAAGGTAATAAAGAATAACCATTTCAACTTTTTTGATTTCCAACAACTTTGAATGCTCACAATTACCAATAGATGGCAGTTTTAACTATCCTTTAAAATAATTATTCTT